>JBBPBX010006029.1:47156-59665 GCA_038048925.1 Garcialebias charrua
CATCATACGGAGTACAAAGTCTGTTGCTCTGCGGGCTTCATCCAGCAAGTCGGCAGCCGCCTGCTTGTCCGTTGTTGTTTGGAGCTGTTGCAGTTTTTCGGCTAGGTAAGCTTGCATTAACGCGGACGCATTCATGGCGCGTGCCGCGAGTCCCTAAGCCCTGTAGCATTTCTCGAGAAGAGACGCTAAGGTTCGACAAGCCTTGTTGGAAAGAGTTGGCTTTGTTCCTGATGATTTAGGAGCCAGGTGAGACGCTAGTGTGTCCTCGATCTGAGGCACGTTAGCTATTCCCACTTCATCATCCCATCCACGTCAAGGAACTGTGAGAGGGGGAGAAGCATAGGGACTCATGGCTGAGTCCAGGTGCGCGTTAGTTCTGTCAGAAAGTCCGGGAACACAGGCATCTTTTGCCTCGTGGCGGCCTGCTGCTTCGAGTAAAAATTGTTTCCTACCAGCCTTGTGACCTGTTGGCGAGACGGAGGTTCAGGCCATGGGATGTGCAACGCGTCTGCTGCTCTGTGGCACAAGTTGAACAGAGCAGGGATGGAAAAGTCAGTTTCCGGGAGCATAGGTACTGGGGTCTGGGAGAGATCTTCACCCTGATCCTCCAGTTCCACGTCCGCCTCCTCTGTTGAAAATTTGCCCGAGGGTGAAATCGAGATCTCGTCCCCGTTCATCATGCCCCGGGTGTCGAATTCGACTGTTAGGTCCACCATGGGAGCCAGCACGTCAGGGCTGTCGCCCCATTCGACACGTGTGCTGTCAAATAGAGCCATGTTCTCCAACTCCGGCGTGGGAGTGAGGGGCTCCGTGGTGTCCGCGTCTGCTGGTGTCGCTGAAGAGCCCATGGCTTTGGCGACGAGCTCAACCCGATGCCGCAGCACCGCATCCATCATGAGGCTGCAGTGTGGGCAAAAGTCAGGCGTATCCAGTGCTGTTTTTGCATGAAGCATACCCAAGCAGATTGGACAGGCCTCGTGGGTGTCCGTTGCTGCGAGGGAAAAGCCACATTCGCTGGGACAGGCTCGCGAAGTTGGGCTCGCCGTCCCGCCAGTTTTCCTTGGAAGTCTCACCTTTCGTTTTCCTTTCTTGGAGGCATGTCCGAGATGAGGCGAGCGAGTCCTTCCAGAATCTTCTTTATTTTTTCTTGAAATGTCTCCTCCGTCGCGTCGCTTTCGCTGGCTAGCTCGCTAAGAGTTAGCGAGGTAGCTTTTTTCTTGTGGCGTAGTTAGCGCCGTCGAGCGAAGCAAACTGTAGAGAGGAGAAGAAAATACTTTGGGGTTAAGAGAAAAGTGCCGGACTAGCTTTCGCTAGTCCAGTAGTACGCAGGAATAATTCTCTGTGCACTCTGTGTAGGGAGCAAGCTCACCTCTGGTTGAGCGATGAAGCAACAGAGAAGTCCCGCGAAGAGGTAGTTCAGGTTTAAGCGAGGTGAAGGGCAAAAAAGAGAAAGATGGAGGAGCGCAAGCCGCTTAAGTATCCAGAGGGCGGGGCCTCTGGCGCGGTGATGACGCTCCTAGCCGTAAAGGCGTGAGTATATTCCTTCAGGTAATCGCGCGGGGGCACAATTCCCATAGCAAGTACTGTATGTTGCACTGAGAGACCAGACTGAAAGGGAACTGCACAAACATCATCAGTGGCAATTTCCACAATGGACAATGTTCAGTGATGCGATTGGGCAAAGCCTAGTGATTTTCTGCCGAGTTGATTATTTTAGCTGACAGAAAACTCAAGTTACATTTTTAACTTTAGAGTTGGGCCAACAAATTCTTCTTATGGAGCCTTGACTTTATGTTACAAGCAGTATGACGAGTGACTTGTTTCCTGATAAAGACTTTGATGAACAGTTTATCTACTCACTGAGTACAGAAACTAAAATCAGATGTATATTTTACTCACAAAAAGCTACTGTAGTTCCACCATATGTTGTTTAGCACCACAAAATGTATAAAATGTGGGGATAATGTACACAATTTGTGCATTTTTGACCAAGAGGTGGGCACTTTTCAAATAACTTTTGGCCAATCACGACAACTTTTTTCATTCAACCTTTATTTAGTCAGGTTAATCTTGAGCCCCGAGGACTCATTTACAAGAGGGACCTGTCTACAAACTAAAGAATGATGACAACAGCAACAGTAGAGTTTCCTTAAACAATCAACAATAGACAAACATAAGAGAGAAATACAGATTTTTTTAAACAAATTAAAACAAAGTAGCAAAGTGGCAAAACATTATAAGGTAGATGTATAAAATCAAAAACAAGACATATCTATATATATAGATACTGTATAAATATATATACTACACACCTTGGGGTGTCTATGAGTGCACACCTATTTCTCCAGCTCCCCGGGCGCTTTCTATGGCTGCTCACTCTACCACCTGGTGGTGGTTGGGTTAAATGCAGAGACGAATTTCGTCTGTGTAAACATACACAGATGACAAAAAAGGACATTATATATATATATATATATATATATATATATACACAGGGAACCCTCGAGTTACGGCACCCTTGACCCACGGCAACCCGGACTTACGAACGAGCCTCTTTGAAAGAATGCCATCGAGATATGGCAAAAAAAACGGGACTTACGAACAGGGCCGGCCCAAGCCTCTTTGGGGCCCTAAGCGAAATTTGGATGGGGGCCCTCTGTTTCTACTAATAATGTGAATTACTGCAATCAACGGTCAGATGGTTTTATCATTCTCCCACCTGATAAAACGTATTGCAACTCTGACAGTCCTTTTTAATGTATATGTGTAATTTATTGCAGGGGTGCCAAACATTTTAATTTTGGACCACATCAAGTTCATGAATGTCCTCAGAAGGCCAGACATGACATAATATATTGATAAAACTGCCTATGAATAAACTGGTAAAATCAAGCTTTCTAAAAATAAAAACATTGCCCATCATGCCTTTTGGGGAAGGAAAAGGTATCCTTAATAGGCAGTGGTCCTCTCATCACCTGCTCAGTCCTGTTTACATCTGAGAGGAAAGATGGCCACTCATCCTCAGATTAGGATGCTTTACTTATAGCTTTAGTATTTTGCTAGCAGTCTATAGACTTGATAATTTTTTTGAATTTCATCACAGAGTTTACATCTTTAACATCTTTTTCCAAAACATTCCACAATTCCACTCCCTTATTCGAAATAAAACGCCCCTTCAAACTAGTCCTATATCTAGGTTTAACAAACATTTCAGTTCCTTTTAAACTGTAACGGCTTTCTCTCTTTATGAAAAACATTTGAACATTTGTGGGTAGCACATTCATATGAGCTTTATGCATTACTAACAAAATATTATAATCTACCAATTCACAAAATTTCAATAATTTGAGTTGTTTAAATAATACATTTGATGGATGACGATAAGGCTTTCTAGCAATAATTCTAACCGCTCTTTTCTGCAAAATAAAAATAGAATTTGTTATAGTTGTACAGGCTTTACCCCAAACCTCCACACAATAAATTAAATGTGGAACAAAAATTGAGTTATATAGCAAATAAAGAGCCCTATCATTTAACAAGTCCTTTAGTTTATACAATACGCCAATAGATTTAGATAACTTAGTTTTAACAAAATTTACATGCTGTTTCCACGACAATCTCTCATCAACAATTACACCCAAAAACTTTACCTCATCCACTCTACTTAGTTCAACACCATCAATTTTGATAGAAAATTTATCTGTTTTATTTTTGCTAAATAACATATAGTTAGTCTTATCTAAATTTAATGATAACTTATTTAAACTAAACCAAGTTTGTAATTTTGAGATCTCCTCTTTTAACAACTCAAACATTTGTTTCAAATCATAACCAAAATAAAAGAAGGTGGTATCATCAGCAAAAAGAACACACCTTAGAATACCAGACACTTTTACCAAATCATTTATATACAAAATAAAAAGCTTAGGTCCCAGTATAGAACCCTGAGGGACTCCACATGTGATTCTGTTGAGTTTTGATCTGGTATTGTCTATCTGTACAAATTGACTTCTATCCTCCAAATAGCTAGATACCCATTTCAAAGTCAGTCCTCTAACACCATATTTATTTAACTTCTCGAGGAGAATAGTGTGATCAACTGTATCAAAAGCTTTCTTTAGATCAACAAATAAACCCACACAGTGTTGCTTTTGATCAACAGCAGTGGGAATTTGTTCTGTCAATTCCATAAGAGCCATAGAAGTAGAGTTTTTAGATCTAAAACCATATTGGCTGTTGGTTAAAATGTTATAGTCATCAAGAAATTTGTCTAATCTAATCACAAATAATTTTTCAAGAATTTTAGAATATTGTGGTAATAAGGAAATTGGTCTATAATTATTGAATATAGACTTATCACCATTCTTGAAAATTAAAACTCAGTTATTAACAAGTACAAACACGGTAGTCCAGATTGTTCAATGTTGCTAGCTCTATTTATCCATTAGCAGCTGCACAAATATTTTTTGATAAAAGAGATGTACTTTGTACAAACATACCTTTATCTTGCCGTTTTTCTCTTCTTCATCATCTTTTTTCCTCTTCCTTTTTCAGCCCCTGAAGGATATATGCCATTTTTTGCGACATTATCTAGCATTAGTTACGTGTCAGGTGCTTAATTAGCTTGGATGCGGACTTCACATTGCGGCAAGGAGCGCTGGCTGAGAAACCTGTGAAACGTGCTCTACTGGGGCCCCACTGAGGGGGGTTCCCAACCACTGGTCATTTCTTTCTTTCCATAGAGTGATTTCTACATATTCAAATATACATATACACACAAATATATGATATATATGTTATATATATCATTATGAAAATAAAAATCTGAACTTTATGATGAAGTTGTGTTGTAATAGAATAATATAATAAAAATAAATAATAATAATAAAAATAAAAACCCACAAAACTCAGCTCCTCTTTGGGGGCCCCCTTGTGTGACCCTGGGGCCCCAAGCGGCTGCTTACTTCGCTTATGCCTTGGGCCGGCGCTGCTTACGAACGAACACAGTTGAAAAGTATGTAATCGAGCTACGGCATACTAGATGCGAGACCTACGAACGAGCCCTATTAGAAGTATGTAATCGAGCTACGGCATAAGTGCATCATTACGGCAAGCGGCAAGGTGGGGGAGGGGATTGCCTTGGCTGTTGTGTGTTGGCGCATGACACTGCACATGACAGTGAGTGGAAAACTACCGCCAGCGAGAGTAGGGGTTGGGCTGCCGGCGGAAGAACACACAGCCGCAGTGTACCTGGTGGCGGAAGGATACATACAGGTAAAGCGGTACTATTTAAAGGGTTGCGCCATTTTGTACCTCGTGGGTTAGAATCGGCGAGTGAGAAGAACAGACATAAGAACGAACGAACGAACAGCGAACAGGTAAATTAGCTAGGCATTTAGTTTAATACAGTAGAGACATACGAACGAAAGCGAACATTAGCATTAATTTGTACGTTAGCACGTTAGACATATGAACGAAAAGCGAACGTTAGCTTAGCATTCATTTGCACGTTAGCATGTTAGTTAATTTTTTAGAAATGGCACCGAAGCCAAGTAAGAGAAGTGGAAAGTCTGCGGATGGGGCCGAGGTTAAGAAACCTCATAAAACAATTACGCTGGAGACGAAGGCAAAAATTATAAAAATGTCAGATCAGGGCATGACACCAAAGGCGATTGGAGACAAGCTAGGGTTAGCCAGGTCGACTGTGGGTGTTTTGGAGAGTTAGGACTGTATGATATGTTTGAGGAGATTAGCTGGAACACTTCATCCATACAGACACTCCGATCAGAGAGCGAGTCCGGACACAGCAAGACAGTGTTTTCTTGGAGTTTAATTAACTATCCAGTTCGTTTACAGCATGAAGTTTCCCTTTTTGAGCTGTCTATTCTTCATAACTGATAGTAACTGGCATTAACTGTCCCTTTTTCTGTCTGTCTGGTATCTGAAATAAAAGAAAACGGCTAAAATAAGAACAGGCTAACATGTAGCTTAGCATACCCTTAATATTACAATAAGATAGGACCTTAAACATGAAATAAACTTTTCTTGGGCTGTCTCATATTTGCGCCAAAATCACCACCCCATTTACATATGAAAAGAAGAAATTAGCGCTCATTAACGGTACACTAAACTCACCTTTGTCACAAACGCAGACAGGCATCAACGATAAAAAAACACCAACGGCTATAAAACCCAACGGCTTTTGCTCAGCTCTATTAAATCCCCGAGGACCCCTTAGCTGTCTAACAAGATGCCTGACGTAAAAAATACGAATTAGCTGTCTAACAAGATGCCTGAACAAAACAATGCAGAAATACTAGGGAACTTATAACAGTGGGGACGTTTACAAAGGACAGAGAGCGCATTTTACAATGCGTGCGTGATTCGGCTCCCATGCGGTCAACTATATTTACGAAACAGAGGGCAGGTAAGATTGTGGAGATGGAACGGTTGCTGGTGCTATGTCTGGAGGACTGTACACAAAGGCGTGTGCCCGTTAGCATGTCGGTGATATGTGAAAAGGCGAGGAGGATTTATCTTAGGCTGCAAGAAAAGGACTCATACGTGCGCATGCTCTTTGTGGACTTCACATCTGCCTTCAACACCATGATCCCCCAAACTCTGATAGACAAACTATCTACACTTGGACTAAGCCCCTCCATTTGTAACTGGGTACTAGACTTCTTAACAAACAGACCACAGTCCGTGAAGATCCACAACTTCTCCTCCTCCACCATAACCCTCAGCACTGGCTCTCCCCAAGGATGTGTGCTGAGCCCTCTTCTGTTCACTCTGCTCACATATGATTGTACAGCCACACATCCAGGCTGTCATATTGTTAAGTTTGCAGATGATACAGCGGTGGTGGGATGCATCACAAACAATGATGAGTCCAGCTACAGACAGGAGGTGGAACACCTGGAGAGCTGGTGCAAAGAGAATAATCTTCACATGAATGTGAAGAAGACAAAGGAGATGATTGTGGACTTCAGAAGGAACAAACACACCCATGCCCCACTGAACATAGGTGGATCTGCGGTGGAGGTGGTCTCCAGCTACAAATACTTGGGTGTACACTTGAATGATAACCTCAGCTGGAGCAACAACACCACCAGCCTGATCAAGAAAGGTCATCAGAGACTCTACTTCCTCAGACGGCTGAGACGAGCTGGTCTGAGCAGCCCAGTTCTCACCTCCTTCTACAGGTGTGCAGTGGAGAGCATCCTGTGCTCCAGCATCAATGTGTGGCATGGAGGCTGCACAGTTGCAGAGAGGAAAGCTCTACAGAGAGTGGTGAAGGCTGCACAGAAGTCTGTTGGAGTCAGTCTCCCCACCATCACAGACATTTACACCTCCAGATGCAGGAAAAGAGCCACCTGCATCATGAAAGACCTCACTCACCCAGCACACTCACTCTTTGCCCCACTCCCCTCAGGACGGAGGTTGAGGAGCATCAAATGTAGAACCACTAGACTGAGGAACAGCTTCTACCCTGAGGCTGTTAGACTCATGAATAAATAAATAATAAGAATAAACACTGCAAAATATCACATCATGCTGATGTCACATCGAGAGGAGCCAGTTGAGGTGGCTCGGGCATCTGGTTAGGATGCCTCCTGGACGCCTCCCTGGTGAGGTGTTCCGGGCATGTCCCACCGGGAGGAGACCCAGAGGAAGACCCAGGACGCGCTGGAGGGACTATGTTTCTCGGCTGGCCTGGGAACGCCTTGGGATTCCCCCGGAGGAGCTGCTCCAAGTGGCTGGGGAGAGGGAAGTCTGGGCCTCCCTACTTAGGCTGCTACCCCCGCGACCCGACCCCGGATAAGCGGAAGAAGATGGATGGATGGATGGATGGATGCTGATGCTGATCTGTTTTCTTGTTGCTGTGTTCATCTGTGACCATCTGCTCATAAAGACTCATGTTCGTGCTTGATATAATGATGTTTTTCTTTCCACTACATTAGGGCTTAGTGTATTACTAGTTGATGTTTCTCTTAGTTAATTCTAGATGTTATTACTGTTTTTCTCTTGCATTTGTTGTTGGATGTAACTGGGAACCCGTGTACATAATCTCGTTTTCATCACATGTACCACATGCGGTGCAAATGACAATAAAGACTCTCTGACTCTGACTCTGACTCTGAAAAGCGAGGAGTGGAGGAGGTGCAGAGGTGGAGGGGGGGTGCACAGAGCGCTCCTGGAGAAAGGAGGTCAGCACAGAGCGCAGGTGAAGGCACATCTTCACCGAGCGCAGGAGAAGGGACATCAGGCAGCACGTCGGGGGAGGGGGGGGGAGGGGGACACTGGACCAGAGCAGTTCAACGCCTCCAAAGGTTGGTTTCAACGCTTCAAAGAGAGACACAATTTTCACAACCTCAAGATACAGGGTGAGCATTTAATTTCTCATTTTTATTTTTTAATAGGTAGTCCACGACTTACGAATTTTTTTTCATTTTTCCTTTTATTACAGTGTTACAACAGCTTAACCGTGTCATGTTTGTGCGCATTTAAACAGGTGAGGCCGCCGGTGCTGACCACGAGGCAGCTGAGGCCTTCCCTGAAACACTGGCTGCGATCATCAGGGACGGCGGGTACACTGCCCAGCAGGTGTTCAACGTCGATGAGACAGGGCTGTTCTGGAAGCGTTTGCCAGACAGGACCTACATCAGCAGGGCCGAACGAACAGCACCAGGTCACAAGGTCGGCAAGGAGCGTTTGACCTTGCTGTTGGGGGGGGAATGCTTCTGGGGATTGCAAACTCAAGCCGTTGTTGGTGTACCAATTTGAAAACACCAGAGCCTTCAAAAAGCTTGATGAAAAAACACTTGCCAGTCTATTGGACCGCAAATAAAAAGGCCTGGGTGACACTGGTTGTGTTTTCAACTTGGTTCACCAACCACTTTGTGCCAGATGTCCGGCGTTTTTGCAACTCCAAAAAGATTCCTTTTAAAGTCCTACTGGTGTTGGACAACGCTCCAGTGCACCCCCCCTGATCTCACCGACTTGCACCCAATGTGACTGGCCACAGCAAAACCAGGAACAAGTCTCCCCTGGGTCATTTTGAGTTATTTACAGAATCTGAAAGTGTGGGTTCTAAGCTATCCGATGATGCCAAACACATGGCACTCAAAAAAAAAATGAAGAAGATACAGCCATTTCAATGTTGGCAATCTGCAAATAAGATTAGAGAGAATTCAGGCCTCAAAGTTTCAGAAGAAAGTCCCCATTCCTGAAGCGTTACCTGGGGGTGTTAACAATTGCTGTTCATTTACATGAATTTGCCTTAACCCCAACCACCAACTTTGACTGTCAACACAGACTGGGCGGTGTTTCTTTCAAATCTGCATATTATTGGCTGAATCCAATAACAAGCAGTGGGAAAAGCTCCAAAACCAGCCAAACAAAGACCGCATGTTCATCAGCGGGTGGTTTCCACACCCGCGATATGCAAATCTCGTGGGAGGGGCCAAAGGGGTCGGGTGCAATATGGGATTGGTGGTGGCCGAGGGCGGGGACCCTGGCGGTCTGATCCTCTGGCTACAGAAGCTGGCCATTGGGACATGGAATGTCACCT
Source organism: Garcialebias charrua (assembly GCA_038048925.1). Classification (NCBI taxonomy): domain Eukaryota; kingdom Metazoa; phylum Chordata; class Actinopteri; order Cyprinodontiformes; family Rivulidae; genus Garcialebias; species Garcialebias charrua. The sequence continues at coordinate 56,731 of JBBPBX010006029.1, forward strand.
CTCTGGTGGGGAAGGAGCCTGAGCTAGTGTGTGAGGTTGAGAGGTTCCGGCTAGAAATAGTCGGACTCACCTCAACGCATGGCTCTGGCTCTGGAACCAGTTTCCTTGAGAGGGGTTGGACACTCTTCCACTCTGGAGTTGCCCCTGGTGAGAGGCGCCGAGCAGGAGTGGGCATACTTGTTGCCCCCCATCTTGGTGCCTGTACGTTGGGGTTCACCCCGGTGAACGAGAGGGTAGCCTCCCTTCGCCTACGTGTGGGGGGACGGGCTCTGACTGTTGTTTGTGCCTATGCACCAAACGGCAGCTCAGACTACCCACCCTTTTTGGAGTCCTTGGAGGGGGTATTGGAGAGTGCGCCTCCTGGGGACTCCCTTGTTCTACTGGGGGACTTCAACGCTCACGTGGGCAATGACAGTGAGACCTGGAGGGGTGTGGTTGGGAGGAACGGCCCCCCTGATCTGAACCAGAGTGGTGTTCTGTTATTGGACTTCTGTGCTCGTCATGGATTGTCCATAACGAACACCATGTTTAAGCATAAGGGTGTCCATATGTGCTCTTGGCACCAGGACACCCTAGGTCGCAGTTCGATGATCGACTTTGTTGTCGTCTCATCTGATCTGCGGCCGCATGTCTTGGACACTCGGGTGAAGAGAGGGGCGGAGCTGTCAACTGACCACTACCTGGTGGTGAGTTGGCTCCGATGGTGGGGGAGGATGCCGGTCAGACCTGGCAGACCCAAACGTATTGTGAGGGTCTGCTGGGAACGTCTGGCAGAGTCTCCCGTAAGACGGAGCTTTAACTCCCACCTCCGGGAGAGCTTTGAACACGTTCCAAGGGAGGCGGGGGACATGGAGCCCGAGTGGGCCATGTTCCGCGCCTCTATTGTCGAGGCAGCTTATCGGAGCTGTGGCCGCAAGGTTGTTGGTGCCTGTCGTGGTGGCAACCCTCGAACCCGGTGGTGGACACCGGCAGTGAGGGATGCTGTCAAGCTGAAGAAGGAGTCCTATTGGGCCTTTTTGGCCTGTGGGACCCCGGAAGCAGCAGATAGGTACCGGCAGTCCAAGCGGCATGCGGCTCGGGTGGTTGCTGAGGCAAAAACTCAGGCGTGGGAGGAGTTCGGAGAGGCCATGGAGAATGACTTCCGTACGGCTTCGAGGCGATTCTGGTCCACCATCCGGCGTCTCAGGGGGGAAAAGCGGTACGCGACCAACACCATTTATGGTGGGGATGGCGTGCTGCTGACCTCAACTCGGGATGTTGTGAGTCGGTGGGCGGAATACTTCGAAGACCTCCTCAATCCTACTGGCACGTCTTCCACTGAGGAAGCGGAGCCTGGGGACTTTGGGTCGGGCTCTCCAATCTCTGGTGCTGAGGTCACCGAGGTGGTTAAAAAGCTCCGCGGTGGCAAGGCTCCAGGGGTGGATGAGATTCGCCCGAGTTCCTTAGGGCTCTGGATGTTGTGGGGTTGTGTTGGCTTACGCAACTCTGCAATATCGCGTGGACATCGGGGGCAGTTCCCTTGGATTGGCAGACTGGGGTGGTGGTTCCCCTATTCAAAAAGGGGGACCGTAGGGTGTGTTCCAACTATAGGGGGATCACACTCTTAAGCCTCCCTGGTAAGGTCTATTCAGGGGTTCTGGAGAGGAGGGTCCGTCAGATAGTCGAACCTCGGATTCAGGAGGAGCAGTGTGGTTTTCGTCCTGGTCGTGGAACACTGGACCAGCTCTACACCCTCAGCAGGGTCCTGGAGGGTGCGTGGGAGTTTGCCCAACCAGTTTACATGTGCTTTGTGGACTTGGAGAAGGCATTCGACCGCGTCCCTCGGGGGGTTCTGTGGGGGGTACTCCGGGAGTATGGGGTACCAGGCCCTTTGATATGGGCTGTTAGGTCCCTGTACGACCGGTGTCAGAGCTTGGTCCGCATTGCTGGCAGTAAGTCAGGCTCGTTTCCAGTGAGAGTTGGACTCCGCCAAGGTTGCCCTTTGTCACCGATTCTGTTCATAACTTTTATGGACAGAATTTCTAGGCGCAGCCAAGGTGTTGAGAGGATCCGTTTTGGTGGCCTTAGAATCACTTCTCTGTTTTTTGCAGATGATGTGGTCCTATTGGCTTCATCAGATCGTGATCTACAGCTTTCGCTGGAGCGGTTTGCAGCCGAGTGTGATGCGGCCGGGATGAGGATCAGTTCCTCCAAATCCGAGGCCATGGTCTTGAGCCGGAAAAGGGTAGCATGCCCTCTCCGGGTCGGGGAGGAGGTCCTGCCCCAAGTGGAGGAGTTTAAGTATCTCGGGGTCTTGTTCACGAATGAGGGAAAACTGGAGCGTGAGATCGATAGGCAGATAGGTGCAGCATCCGCAGTGAAGCGGGCGCTGTACCGGTCTGTCGTGGTGAAGAGAGAGCTGAGTCAAAAGGCAAAGCTCTCAATTTACAGATCGATCTACGTTCCTACCCTCATCTATGGTCATGAGCTTTGGGTTATGACCGAAAGAACGAGATCTCGGATACAAGCGGCTGAAATGAGTTTTCTCCGCAGGGTGTCTGGACTCTCCCTTAGAGATAGGGTGAGAAGCTCAGTCATCCGGGAGGGACTCGGAGTAGAGCCGCTGCTTCTCCACATCGAGAGGAGCCAGTTGAGGTGGCTCGGGCATCTGGTTAGGATGCCTCCTGGACGCCTCCCTGGTGAGGTGTTCCGGGCATGTCCCACCGGGAGGAGACCCAGAGGAAGACCCAGGACACGCTGGAGGGACTATGTTTCTCGGCTGGCCTGGGAACGCCTTGGGATTCCCCCAGAGGAGCTGCTCCAAGTGGCTGGGGAGAGGGAAGTCTGGGCCTCCCTACTTAGGCTGCTACCCCCGCGACCCGACCCCGGATAAGCGGAAGAAAATGGATGGATGGATGGATGGATATATATATATATATATATATATATATATATA
>JBBPBX010006029.1:59846-69909 GCA_038048925.1 Garcialebias charrua
TATATATATATATATATATATATATATACTATACAATATATATACTATATAATATATATATATATATATAATATGATGATGATGATTATCCGATCAGTCGTATCCGACTTTCGGTCATTTTATGAATCTTCATACTCCACGCCTTCCTGTCTTTCACCAATTCTTTCAAATCTGCAATTGGCATAGTCATTGTTGTCATGATAGTGTCGAGCCATCTTGTTCTTTGGCGGCCTTGTCTTCTTTTCCCACTGACTTTTCCCAGCATCACTGACGTTTCTAAAGAATCAGCGCGCATCACATGGCCAAAATATGAGAGCTGCTGTTTGGTGATTTTGCCCAATAATGACATTTTCGGTTTGACGCGGTCCAAAACTGCCTTGTTCTTCATCATGGCAGTCCAAGGTATTCTTAGCATTCTCCTCCAACACCAAAGTTCGAATGCTTCGACTTTTCTTAACCTTAACCTTAACTTACATATATATATATATATACATATATATATACATATATATATATATATATATGTATATATACATAACTAGTTTCAATATGTTGACAGTTTAACATTTGCATGTGCATTATGCACATGCAAATGTGAGGGCGGCCGTTAGAGGGCGGCCGTGGTGTAGTGGTAATGGCAGTCGTCACCCGATCGGAAGGTTGGCGGTTCGAAGGAATACATTCACGCCTTTACGGTATTGGGCGTCAGCGTCACCCCAGAGGCACCACCCTCTGGGTACTTAAGACGCGAGCGCCCATCCAAACGGTCTCTTTTTGCCCTTCACCTCGCTTAAACCTGAACTTCGTGGGACTTCTCTGTAGACACATCGCTCGTTAGAGGTGAGCTCGCTCTCTACGCTGAGCGTACAGAGGGATTTCCTACGTATCGCTGGGCTGGCGAAAGCTAGTCCCGCACATTTTTCCTTAGCCTCGAAGTTTTCTTCTCTTTTCTCTCTGCAGCTGCTTCGCTCGACGGCGCTAACTGCGTCACATCGCTACCCTGCTAAGGAGTAGCAGGCTAGTCCGCGAAAGCGACGCGACGGAGAGATCATCTCAGACAAGGATTTTGAGATGACTTGCTTGTTTCCTCTCAGCCATGGCTCCCGAGAAGGGAAAGCGAAAACCAAGATTTACGAAAAAGGCTAGCAGGACGACGAGCCCCACCTCACGTGCCTGCCCCAGCGCTGCAGATATTTCTTTTTGGCGACAGACATCCACAAGGCCTGTTCTGTCTGCCTGGGGATGTTGCACGCAAAAACGGCGTTGGACACCCTCGACTCTTGTCTACACTGCAGCCAGATGCTGGAGGCGGTGAGGAGACACCGCGTAGACATCGTGGCCAAAGCCATGGGCGCAGCTGCGGCGCCAGCAGACCCGGACCTCACAGAGGCTCTCACTCCCACTCGGGAGCTCGAGAGCATGGATCTGGAAGACAGTGGACGGGTCGAATGGGGGGACAGCCCGGACATGGCGGCTCCCGTCGGAGACTCAACTGCAGAGTTTGACACCCGAGGAATGATGAATGCGGATGAGATCTCGCTAACAGCCTCAGGTGAAATTTCTGGTGAAGAAGCCGATAACGAGTACGAGGGAGAGGACCTCTCTCAGAACCCGGCGCCAGTGCTGCCAGAGACAGACACTTCGATCCCCGCTCTGTTCGACTTGTGTCGCAGAGCGGCGGACGCGCTACAGATCCCGTGGCCGGAACCTCCACCTCGTCAACAAGTCACGAGGTTGGCAGGAAATTATTTTTACGCCAAGCAGCAGTCGACAATGAGGCACAGGATGCCCATCTTCCCGGATTTCCTCACAGAGCTTAGTCGCACCTGGGCTGAACCCAGGGCTCCCATGCTGCTCCCGCTCTCCCAGTTCCTCGACGTGGCTGGAATGGAAGCAGCAGGAATTGCCAACGTGACACAAATGGAGGACAGGCTGGCGTCTCACCTGGTCCCCAGATTTTCTGGAACAAAACCAACTTTGCCCAGCAAGGCCTGTCGAACTTCAGTTGCACAGCTCAAAAAGTGTTACAGAGCTTAGGGCCTCGCGGCACGTGCGATGAACGCCTCCGCCAAGATGCAAGCGTACCTAGTGGAAAAGCTCCAGGAGCTTCAGGTGACAACAGACAAGCAGGTTGCGACTGAGGTGCTGGAAGAAGCCCGCAGGGCCACTGACTTTGTGCTCTGCATGATGGGGACAGCAACCATTGCACAAGGGAGGTGTATGGCTGAGGTGGTCATCGCCCAGCGTCATCTGTGGATGACCCTGACGGACCTTCCGGAAGGTCAGTGGGTTCCTTTTTTGCACCACTCGATCGAGCCGACGGGACTCTTCGGGAGAGCTCTGGACAGGATCCAGACCAGGCTGGAACAGAGGCGCAAACAGGCTGATACCCTCCGTCAGGGCATGCCAAGGAGATCCTTTGCCCCCTCCCCAGGGAGACAAGCGGGAGCAGACCCATGCAACCTCGACACTGCTCAGCCACATGCCGTCCCCTGCAGAAGAGGCCGGCTTACAATGGAGAGCATCGGCAGAGACCCCCAGCGGGTCCACCTCAGGCCGGTCCGTCCTGGAGCAGGAACAGATTCGTCCCCCGCCAAGCGGTCCCACCGAGGACTTCCTCTACAAACCATGATGTGAGACAGAAGCGGGCCTGACTAAACGGGCCCTCTTCACAGTTTTGCTGGTTCGTCCGCCCAAGGAGAACAAAAGCCTAAATTTATTTGTCCAGACTTTATTTGTAAAAGGCTACAAAAAGCTGGTGACATTAATGTATGCACAAAACATGAATGTTCTGCTATGTGTAAAATAAAGACAGTATGTTGTTGCACAAAACACAAAATAAAAGTCCCGAAGAACAGCTTTGCCTTGGTTCTTGACTCAAAAAAAAGAAAAAAAAGAATGATGAACAACAACATAGCACCCCTTTGAAAACAATCGCTATGAAGGGAGAGGGCTGCCACCCCCACCCCCTCGTAGTACACGGGGTGCCAGGTCAAAACAATGAACCCCAGCAGGGTCCCATGGGACTGTCTGCAGCAGACAGACCCTGCGGCGCCCGCAGGCAGGCAGACCGGCTCACCCAAGGCCGGGCGGGGGGAGTCACACACTCACCCCCCCGTGCCTCGGGAGCTCGGAGGGCTGAGAATACTGTACACAAACCCCCCAAGCTCACAGCACGTCCGCACGCCCGGAGGGCGTGTCAGATGAACACGGTGGTCATGACAACGGACTGTCATGGTTCCCAACTGCATTTCAGCAAATGACCGCACCGACCCAAGGGGGCGCTGCAACCGCCTGCAGGCCTAGGCCATGCACACGTGCTGAAAGGGAGGACGACAGTAATGCTGCAAAATTGTAAATAAATGTTGTGACAAAAAAAACAATGCACCCTGGCCGACCCTGATAATTCTTCCTTGTGCCCAAGAGAGTCTGGACCTGGTGAATCTGTCCCGATCTGTAGGTACTGAGCAGAAAAATAAGAATTTTAGAGCTCCAGGTGTCCAAACTGGGACAGACTGTCCAACCTGCAAGACCAGCTGGCCGCACACGGTCAGTGGACCTGATATGTATGACCAAGCTCAGTGCACTAGTCCAACTGCGCCGTTAAATAACGACCCCTCATCGGGAGGTTTTCAGCTTCGTCATAAAACAGCAGAGAAATACTCTGACTACACCACAGATTACCAGATTATTATTTCTGGGCATACGGGTCATCACCACTTTGGTCAGGGCGCATCCTTAGAGGAAATGGGCTTAATACAGCCCCCTGGGACTGAAGTCAGCTTCAGAGCGGTGGCGGAGCCGGAGGCTTGTGAACCAGATCCAGCCACGGTACGGCCTGGGATCCGAAGGTCTGTCCGCATACAAAACATGCACGCTCTACATCCCGTGCCTCTTACTAAACGAAGCAAAAGCAGACGCTCTGGCCTACGGTTCGCCAGTAAGGGAGCGGCGTTGCTCCTCTCCCCCCGCATCCCCAATTCGGGTGACGCGGGAGCACACAGGCAGGGGGGACCCCTCCCTAATATTGTCGGCCCCCAGATGGCCACGGGACCCATGGCCCTTGGAGGTGTGCTCAATGCTGATACATTGACACTTGCTCACCTTCAGGGGCCTGCTGTCTCAACCACACGGGCAGCCTCCCCACTTACGTCCAGGACTGTGGCAAATCTCAGCTTGGTTACTGAAAGGAACAAACTGATGGCCTCAGGCCTCCCCAGCAACGTGATAAACATGATCCAGGGAGCGAGAGCAATGTCAACACAGACTCTCTACGCTCGTAAATGGTGTGTTTTTGAAGCTTGGTGCATGGAAAGGAATATTGTCCCTTATTCCTGTGACCTGGTCCAGCTTCTTACTTTTCTACAGGATCTGCTGGAAAAAGGCTGCTCATTTCCCACAATTAAGGTGTTTTTATCAGTCATCTCAGCATGTCACAAAGGCTGGGGGGGAAAGACACCCGGTGCACACCCTCTCATGATACGGTTCATGAAGGGTGTATTGAGGATGAGACCCCCCAGCAGGACTTTGACCCCAGACTGGGACCTCCAATTAGTCCTGAATGCTCTTTGTGAGCCCCCATTCGAACATTTAAGCGACATTAAGATATATTTGCTATCTTATAAAACTGCTTTACTCCTCTTCTAACTTTGAATCCTAGAAGTATGGACTTTGAACCCTCTTCATTTCCTCCTGCTCCCGTCCTCACTGAGAAACAGAGGAGGCTGAGAGTACTCTGCCCTGTTAGGGCTTTAAGTGCTTACATCGTAAGGACATCTGATTGGAGGAAAACAAATCAGCTGTTTGTATGCTTTGCTAACCCGGCTGCTGGCAGGGCCCTGTCAAGGCAGCGCCTCTCACACTGGGTGACTGAGGCCATAAAAGGGCGTACAGTAGCAGGGGTCAACAGGTGCCCTTGGGGGTACATGCCCACTCCACTCGAGGCTTGGCTGCCTCGTGGTCACTGTTCAAGGGCGTACCAGTCGCAGACATCTGTGCAACTGCTTACTGGAGTTCAACGAACACGTTTGCAAAGTATTACAGTTTGGACGTTACTGCATGTGACGTCACTCAGGCTGTCCTCTCTAACACACAGTAGAGAGCGGCCAAGTGATGCCTAATGTATAAAGGCAGGAGTTCTCACAAGCATGCATTTTACTGAGCATTTCAAGGGCGTGAATGAATTACGTTCCCATAGCAATAGTGTTGCACCGAGTGACCTGACTGATAAAGGGAACTGAAAGTTATGCACCATAACTCATGTTCCCTGAAGGAAGGGAACGAGGTGCAACACAGTTGGCCCTTTTCAATGCTGAAGCTCGGTGAAGTGCACTTGGAGACCGTTTGGATGGGCGCTCGCGTCTTAAGTACCCAGAGGGCGGGGCCTCTGGGGTGACGCTGATGCCAATGTCGTAAAGGCGTGAATGTATTCCTTCAGGTAATCGTGCGGGGGCGCAATTCCCATAGTGTTGCACCTCGTTCCCTTCCTTCAGGGAACATGAGTTATGGTGCATAACTTTCAGTTTATTATCTTGTTTGTGATGATGAACTTTATTCTGTTTTACCAGTTCTGTTCAAGAATTTACACTTTTGTGTGAGATGCATTTTTTCGTACAGCTGGCTGGGACCAGCACTCCTACATGCACCTATCCAGCTGTGTCTCTACATCTGATGAACACGGAGAAGGATGAAGGATGGAAACTCATGGGAAAATGGAGTATCATCACTGTGAAAATTACTCTGAAAAAAAAAAAATTTCACTGAAAAAAATCACCATAATGCCACTTGGTTGTTGATATGTGCTGCTGACTATCCATGCTGCTGATCTCATGCTGCTGATTTATTTCATGTTGCTATGTTCATTCGTCCTCATCTGCTCACACAGACTCATGTTCGTGCTGCTATTGTTTGGTGCATTGTTTTGTACTATTAATGCTTAGTATATTCCTAGTTTAGCATATTCCTTAGTTCATATCTTAAATCTTATTACTGTTTTTTCTTTATAATTTGTGTTTTTGTTGGATAACTGGGACCCTGTGTACACAATTTCATTCCACCACATGTACCACATGTGGTGCAAATGACATTAAAGACTCTTTGACCTTGAGAAGGCTGAACAGAGACAGGACTCATCATTGGAGCAAGGAACCTCTGGTGAAGACTCTCACTACAGCCCCACAGATCCTATTTTTCATTCATTCAACCTTTATTTACCGGTAGTCAGGTAAATCTTATTGAGCCTCGTGGGCTCATTTACAAAAGCGACCTGCTATTTTGTGTTTTGCTGTGTCTCTTCTTGTAAAACAACTGAACTCACCTGTGTCTCCCCTCAGCCTCCCTGCTGACTCCTGGTTCCTCGCTCCTGGTCAGCCTTCACGTTGAACCTCCTGCCTCAGTGATTTGTTCCCTGTGGAAAATTCAGTTCAACTCTACAACTACTACGGCACTCTACATGCCTCCTTCTCATGCCTGCTCTCTCACCCAAACCTCCTTACTCATCTTCACTGGACTCCTCGAATCATAGTGCCTCCTCTGGAAAACTACTCATTCTTTGTTACACAAGAGCAACACTCAGATTCATTCCAACAAAAGTAGAATCGGGTCCACTGGACGGTTTCTTTTTGTTGAAACCTTTCGCCTTTCATCCAAAAGACTTCTTCAATCCGAGGAGCCACAACAAACTCAGTCCCATAAGTAGCACACTCACACAGTGGGCCAACCAGTTTGGTGGTTATGATGGTTTCTGGAGTCCACCCTCAGATTCATTATTTATCTGCGTGAAGCAAAAACTCATCTATGGATTTGTTGATCTTCTTTCTGTCTTCTCTATAGACCGCAACCCTTATTATTTTTGGTTCCTGTCAAAATAAAAGCCTTTGTTTCCTGTCCGATGTTCAGCTGGAAATCAGAACTCTGTTGAAAAACTAGTTTTAAAAAAAGTGGCAGAACATAAACAGCAGGATAGTCTTTCCATATCAATAAAAACTTTAACTCTCCACACACATTAAATGTTTTATTTGGTCTAATAAAGGATGGATGTTATCCATAGCCTTGATATTCTACCTTATCTTTTAGAGGCATTAGAAAAACTTCTGATGGAATTTTTTTTGATAATGCATAAGAAATACAGTCCCACATTTTATTTTTCATTCTTTAATTGCGTCTAACACAGGGCTACTCAACTGGCGGCTCGGGGGCCAAATCAGGCTCGTGGGTGAGCTTAGTTCGGCTCACCATTGGGTTCATTTTTGAATAAAACTAGATTTTAAACCATAAAACAAACTAGCTTAATGGCAATAACTGCTGGATGTCCGGCCCCTGAATTCTTGACTTTCAGTAACCGTGGACCCTGAGCAATTGAGTTGAATAGCCCTGGTTTAACACATGTAAATGATTTTAGTTGTACCCCTGACATTTAATGTAGACTCAATGAGATTATTTTAAAAATATACAATTGATATGTAACATCATAACTCTGTGATTAATTTCCACTTACCTAAAAAAACAAAAAGCTTAACATGTGGCCAGAGGCTCTGAAACTTTTACAGCAGTTTGCATCAGCTGTCTTACCACACATGGAAACATCTAAGCTGTGCAACAACAAAAGTTTGTGTATCTTTGTGTTTGTCCACAGACAGCCAGCATGCACTGCACCGAGCCGTGTTTTAATAGTGGAATTCATGTAAAAGCTCCCATTCTCAGCCTCCAGTCCCTTTTGATGTTCACTGTTTCCAGGCAGTAATTTTTCAACTTTGGCGAGAAAAGAAAAAAAGAGGAAGGGGAGGTGCAGAGGAGCGCAAGAAAAACAGAAATGTGCAACTTCTTGCCGGCGTGGAAAAAGCAAACCTCCATTAAAACCCCACCCTTCCTCCTTGTGTTCTCTTTCCATTAAACTGTTGCGATAGTTTTTTCACTGGGTCTTTTTATAAATGTTAAACATTGTCATGCTTACTTAATTTACCTCTTATCCAGTGTGCATGTGCGTTCAAGCATATAAAAGTGTATTTAACTTGAGTCAGGCTACATCCACACATTAAATTAATATTTACTATAGTCTTGGCAATCAAGAAAGAATAATTTATTTGCATTCTCCTCCATGTTAAATGTCAAATATACCATACGGTATAACATTACATTAAAGTGCTTGTATGTTTGTTAGCTTTAATTTCATCAAGTTTGTTCTAAATCAACTCACTTTGCATATCCTTGAGTCTGTCCTCATCTCTACATCAATGTGTCTGTGTGTGTTTTTGTGCATGTGTCGGTGTTTATCGATATAACTAATGGATTTTCTGCTGGCACAAAATTTGTTTGCTCAGTAACCCAACCCCGCAGTCGGTTTATAAGGGAAGCCTTCAGAATAGAAGCATGACTCATGATTCTGTCTGACACAACCGTCGACAACTTGACACCCATATCAGGTAGCACCCACTGCTGCAGAGAGGAGGGTGGAATAAGGAGGAAGAAAGAGGACGGACTGAGGTGATCAATAGATGCACAGGTTTTAAACTCATAAACAAGGGAGAGAAAGTTTGGTTGAGTAAAAAAAAAAAAAGGCCGCAAAATTTAAAAAAAGGCATAACGGATATGTAAAGGTGAACTATAAGAAGAAGCAAAATCCTGCGCTCTAAAATTCTTTTTGTGTTTCATGAAAAGAGACAAACATTTGGAGTTGAGCCCTGTATAAAATGCTTTATGCATGACAGTGCCTGGGAAAGTTTAAAAAAAAGTCTCGTGATGCCTCAGTGAGTGACTTAAAGGAACTCGTGGCTCATGGCGAGCATCTGGATCAGTGAGCAGAAATAGCTACGGCGTAAGATTCTGCGTAGCTTCATGCTAAACCTGCATTTCCTGCCATGGTATGCAGCGCAGTGGCAAAGGATTGAGCACTTTTAAGAGGGAGTTGAAAGTTTCAAAAACCAAGTTGAGAGTAATTACTCACAAACAAAGCGTTGAATATGAGGGGAGTGTTGGCGTAGCGTAGAGGCTAAAGAAGGTGAGTCTGTGATGGGAAAGTCACCGGTTCAAATCCCCAAACCGACACCATCAAATGTGGGTAAGAAAGGTGAAGCACCCACATCTGCCTTCACCCTCATTTGCCTCATTCTGGGACTCTACTTAACCCTATCTGCTCCCCTGGGTGCCCTAGATGGCAGCTCTCTGCTCCACACAGAGGGCTGTGGTAGCTCACTGATCTGTGGTTGCATCACTTGGCGTATAAACAATTGCCTGGTGCGTGCTGGCTCGCTAAGTCAACACTGAAATCGTGCTCACTTAACTTTACTTGTCTGTTTAGGCTTTACGTGTACTTGGTTACAGTTAAACACCTGTAATAGGATGGCTCTAGACAAAACACTTCCTGCTATTGTTTTTATTTTATTCCAGACAGCATTTAATATATTTGTACACTCAGGATTATTATGCTTCTTTGGATGGAAAGGTTACCACATAGAAAACACGTGCAAATGGTGTGATGTGGTGCCAAGCAGTGCCAACAGTTGGTGACTAAACAATAGTATAGCTGGTTTCAAACAGTCTTAAAATATTTCAGAAATGTTCCAGAAGGGTATTGAGTGTGAATGCCAACACTGACAGCTCTCACTTTGGTATTTATGGGTAGATTTTTCCATCTAGCGCCAGTAAGTTCATTAAAGTGTCTGTAACCGTGTTTCCATCAAGGTTTCTTGATGCGCATTTTGAAGTATCGCATCAGAAAAGGTGAATGGAAACAGCACAATTCGAATTAACTTCCTCTAATTCGCAAAAAAGTTGATACGCTCGCTTGAGGTGGTTTTTGGGTTTTTCGAAACAGAGCTGATGCGCAAAACGAGAGATGGAAACAGATTTGCCGACTCAGTTCTGACGTAGCGAACATTCACGTCATGTGACTGATCAGCTGTTTCCGCTGTAACATCGCTAAAACTAGTTGGCATGACAGAATAAATACAACTTGCCCGATAGCAACACATTCCTGAAATATTCTCTCCATTTTGCCGAGATGTGTGGTTCGGTTCCTGTTTTCAACCGCTACTTCCTGTTTACTGTAGAGCGTAACGCTGACGTC
>JBBPBX010006030.1:0-11294 GCA_038048925.1 Garcialebias charrua
TTATTAAAATAATCAAACTACAGCAGCAATTTTCATTTGTTTACTTTTTATAGAAGTGATTTGGCCCACCTCAAATGAAAAAGACAATAATCATATTGTTCATGAGATGTGTATATGTTAAATGTGGGAGTCCTGCTTTGGTCTGGGCGAGGGTCCTGCTCTGGAAGATGGTTAGCAACACGGTGGCCATTGGCATCAGAATCATTTGTAATGTGGTGGAGACACACTGGTAGGGAGGGTTTGGGGGTCCTCCGCCAGCAAATTTTGAATAAAGTATATGCATTTCCTGCATTCTGGTGTATTTTAATGTGTTGTTTAACATCTAGTTTTACCTACACAAGTAACACTTGATTCAATAACTATTTTAGAGTTAATGGCACAACAAGAAGTAGCCTGACCAACAGCTCTCCTTGTGTGAATAGAGTATCCTAGTCTAGTCACAGTTTAAGAAACATAGTGTAGCCTAAGTTAAGTTTTTTGAAAGGGGGGGGATCACTAGCCAATATGAAACCATCCACCGTGTTTATTAATATCTTAAAATACTTAATTAAAACTCCAGTAGTGGGCTAGGTCTATTGTAACCTTACCCAGCACTGATTCGAGGGCGCAGATGAATGTCTGTGGAGACCTGATAATCACGTACAGATTTATTTTTTTTAACCTTTTCTCCACTGGTCTGTGCCAGTTGCAGTAGATTTCCACTGACAATGCACTGACTGACACCTTTACAGCAGCCCCACCTTGAAGCATTCCAACAAAAGGAGGCAATTATCTACTCCACCTGCTGAAAACATGGTTCACTATTCATTCACAAAAATGCACACAACAAAGACAAAAGCTGATTATGACAAAGCCAATATTTGAACAAGGACTGACCAGGGAGGGGACCACACAATTAATGTACTACTCATAATTTCAGGGTGTTTACTCTTTATAAAAAGAGGCAGTGTCAGTAAATTGACTTCAGTATCGTCTAGATATTTTTGAATTCTTCACAGCAAGCACAAACAGGTGAGTACAGATGGAGAGAAGCTGTTGAATACTTTTATCGATTTGGATCCGAATTAGAATTGTTATTCTTTGTTTAAGTTTTGTAATACGAATGTTTCTTTACAGCTATGGCAACACCTCGTATAGAAAACGCCATTAAAAACCTCGTTGAGGTATTTATAGAGTATTCCAAGGATGATTTAAAGTTGAACAAGGCAGAACTAATGAAAATGATGGAGAAGGAAATCCAAGACCCTGAGGTCAAAGTAAGAAACACATTTTGATATGTTTGTTTTTTATTACAGTATTTCACCACTAACATCATGCACGTTTACCTCCTCGTTTATTGAGTGCTAATAACTGAATCTACATGCTCTCCAGGCAAAACTGGCTGCGGCTGATTTAGACAAGGCCATGGGCTGGATGGATAAGAACCACGACGGACAGATCGACTTCAAAGAGTATGTGAAATGTGTGTCCTTCATGGCCAGTGGCTGCTTCCACAAGAAGACAGGAAAGTGTCCAACTCAAGGCTGTCATTAGTGTCTCTGGAATAATTCAGTTGAATGCAACTATGTTTGAAATCTAAGGCTTAAAATACAGTCATCACAACAATACATGTCTTTTGTTGTCTGCTTTTACTGGTTTGTGCAATGATTTAAGAGTATGGGTGGATTTTAAATTGGTGTCATGGGAGCTGCTGCATGAAAAACATTGTAGATTAGAGTTAATAGAAGGTGGGTACGCTCCTTATTTCTACTGAAACTGCCCCTGTGATATAAACAGGCATGAAGTTTAACTCTAACGTATTGAGTTTGCCAAAAAGTTGAATTTTATTTGGTACATTCTGGATTAAAAGACACATAAACATTTCAAATAGTAACTTACAGACAGAATTACATAGAAGGTAATAGCATGTTTATGCATTTTAGGTTAATTAAAAGTGTTTTCTTAGTTTGACTATACTTTCACCTTGCAGATCCATGAGCCCCTCGTCTCTTTGAAAGTTTTCACCAGCACAGCTCTAACAAAAAAACATTTATTTTTAACTTTAGTTGTTACTGTAAAACGCCTACAAACATCCAGCCCCAGTCAAACAACCCGAGAAACTGCATTCTTAAAAAATAAATAAATAATACACGTAGGCTAATAAATAAATAAAAACGATTAAGTGCGGATGAGTAGTCCGGGTGACTGCAGAAATTTGGTACCGCTAAAAGAAGCAGAACATTAGAAGCTAAAATGAGCAAAATACTAGCTGGAAGCTTTTTTTAAGCAATAAGGGGGAAGCTTCAGGAGCCGAGCTAAGCATTCTGATTCATGCTCAGTAATCCAGGTAGAAAAATCTGACAAAGTTACATCAGGTCCTCTGGAAGGTTTCTTTTTGTTGAAACTTTTTGTCTAAAAGACTTCATCAGAGAAGCCGAAACAAACTCAGTCTTATAAAGAAGCAGAACAATGGGTTGAAGCTAAAACACTAGAAGCTATGAAACTATGTACAAAAACACTAGCTAAAAGTAGCTAAAAGCTCAAAGTAGCAAAAGTTTAGCTTAAGGTAGAGTCACAACTATGGTGAGCAGATTTTCTGCACCATGAAAGTCTGCATAAGATTGTTCCCACAATCTGGGCTAAGTCCTGTTTTTTCATTAGTTTTCAAAAAATCTGAACGAGACGACCTACTGTAGTTTTGGATTAGAATCCAGAGACTGAAGACAGCAAGGAAGGTTCTCATCATCTGTTGTCACTCAAACTGACACAGCTGAGGTGGACCAAAGGTGAATCAGTTGGTGTTAAATCAGCTGCGAGACCTAGAGTCTAAAATGGAACAAAACATATTGCTGGAAGCTAAAAGATCTAAACCACTAAATACCAGCTAAAAGGAGCACAACACTAGCTGGAAGCTAAAAACAATCATTTAAAAATATTCGAGAAGCAGAACAAAAGCTGTAAACTAAAGGAAGCAGAACACTAGCTAAAAGCTGATATAAAGGAAAACACTAGCTGGAAGCGCCCAAAAAATCTAAACACTGTACAAATTGTAGATTCTGCAAGAAAAAAAAAAAAATAGCCAGAAGTTAAAAGAAGCAAAACACTAGCTGGAGGCTAAAAAAAAGTACAACACTAAATAGAAGCTACACGGAGCAAAACATTAGGACGCTAAAAGAATCCGAGATGCAAAACAGTAAAAGCTAAAAAAAAAAATAAAAATAAAAAAAGATAAACACTTGGTAGAAGCTACAAGGAGCAAAACAATATGATGCTAAAAGAATCAGAAGAGATTAGAAGCTAAAAAAAAAAAAGCTACAAGGAGCAAAATTCTATTTGGAAGCTTAAAGTTGTAAAACAGCAAAACGCCAGCTAGAAACTCAAATGAGCAGAATAGGTGGAAGCTAAAATAATAAAAACATTGGAAGATAAAATATCCAATATGCTTGCTAAAAGTAGCAACAAGATCATTTAAAGTAGCAAAAGGCTAGCTAAAGGTATTAATTCAGAGTCACCAATGTGGTTGTGAGCAGATTTTCTGCACCGTGTAAGTCTGCATAAGATTGTTGCCACTTTTCCTCTGTCCCACAGTCTGGGCTAAGTCCTGTGTTTTCATTAGTTTTCAAAAAGTTTGAATGACCTCATTCTGGACTAGAATCCAGAGACTGTGAAGACAGCAGGGAAGGCTCTCATCTGCAGGCTGGTGTCGCTCAAACTGAACACTGGGGAGGTGAAGCAGAATCACTTGGTGATGATTCATACTGAGTCAGACCAGGACTGTAAACACTCCTGAATCAACACACCAACTGTTTAAACAAATCCCAACAACCTCAAAAGCAATTAAACTGAAAACTAATTAATTAAGAAATTATATAAACAGGGCAGCACAGTGGTGCAGTTGGTAGAGCTGTCGCCTCTCAGCGAGCAGATCACCCCGGTTCAAATCCTAGCTCGGGGCTTTTTTGGGTGGAGTTTACATGTTCTCTTCGTGCATGCGTGGGTCTGGTTTCCTCCCACAGATCTAAAAAAAAACATGCATGCTAGTCTCACTGGTAACTTAAATTATCTAGGTGTGAATGGTTGTTTGTCTCTATGTGTCCCTGGGATGGACTGGAGACTTGTCCAGGGTGTCCCCTGCCTCTCGCACAGTGATGGCTGGACATGGCACCAGTGATCCCCGTGACCCGTAAAGGAAGAAGCAGGTAAAGATAATGGATTGGATGGATAATCCAAACATAATCATCCTTAAAACTCCCTCTTTTTACTTTTTTGTTTATTCTGTATTAAAGCAGAATCACTAAAGTAAATAAAATAAAATAAACTTGTTTCTACAGCATCACATTGATCGTGAACCAAACGTACAAATGCTCTTAATTTTTTTTTCATTCAAACTTTATTTAGAATCCCATTATGACAACCTATGTTCTTTTTGTCAGAGAATTAAAAAAATCTAACAATGTTTTATTTGCAGATCTTAAATCATGCTCAGCAAAGGAGATTTGGAGCATCTGCGTGTTTCCTGTTGAGTCAGTCTGTGTACTAACCAAGTGTGGGCAGCTCGTCTGCACGCAGCAGGGCATCCCATAATGGAGCTTGAATCATCAGCCATGTTAAACATCTGTGGAATGCCTTGTGGGACTGCAAGCGCGAGCTTGTTACACGGAACCACAAACTTTTTTTCTTCTTCTGCTGATTCTCACACAAGGCCTGGAAGCAAACAAATACCAACTCATTTAATGAACGAGACACAAACGCTGATCACGACTTGGTTGACAAATGACTGGTGAATTGTTGGCAGAGTTCACTCACTTTTTGGCTCAGCGTTTAACGAGACGCATGAAACATGGTTTGGCTTCGTGTTGTTCCTCCTCATTCTTTTGTTTGAAGGAGAACACACCTTTTATTTAAGACAGGTGCAATAAATTAGAGAAGTCACGTGACTAAACCAATAAGATAAACAAAGCTAAACAAATGAGAGCATCACAAGACAAAAAAATCATAATGTCAACACCCCCACTTACCGGTACCCACATTTGGGTAACTCCCTCAGACTCTGTTAATGTTTCAACTAAAATACATTCTTCATGCACCAAACAAACATTTCATACTTCTTCAACTTCATCTTTGTTGCTGGTTTGGTTAGTACATCTGCAGCCACAGCTTCTTTGTAGGTTTGGGGCACACCACTAATCAGCCTGTAACAATAATCAATGCTGGCTATATCCTCATCATCATCAATCCCACAAACAGACAACAGATAACAGATAACCTGGTTTCTTTCTCTCGACTGGGACTCGCCACTGGGTCATCTGTGTCCGATTCATGATCAGGAACATTTTCTTGTTTAACATCTGGGATTTTGGTTGCTCTGGGAGTACCGGTAACTCTAATCAGATCATCATCATCATCATCATCATCCAAAGTTAGATCTGTCTCACTTTTCCCTTTGGATACAAATTCGACAAACATGTGCTTCTGTATTTTCCTTCTGTTTGGATAATAGACCATATAGGCCAGACTATTCTTGTCATACCCTATGAAAATGCCCTTTTCACACCTTGAATCCAGCATTCCTTTCTCCTGTTTATGAGTGTAACAAACACATCCAAACTTTTGCATCCTAGAAATGTTAGGCTGTCTGCCTGTCAACATGAAGTAGGGTGTTTCCTTTGTGCGGTTATTAAAGCATCCGTTTCTCACTACAGCAGCTGTCTGAACTGCATATGGCCATAAGATTTTTGGTAACCCACCATCCAATAATGTATCTAGCCATGTCAAATAAGGTTCTCCAGTTTTGTTCTGTTGTACCATTTTGATGTAGAGAATATGGTGCTGAGGTCTCGTGTCTGATACCATTTCTGCTCAGTAATGCCCAGTACCGTATTTTCTGGCGTATAAGTCGCAGTTTTTTTCTCTCCTAATTTGCATGTCCTGCGACTTATAAGGCAAAGCGACATATTTATGGGTTTTTTCCAATATTTTTAGACCAATTTTTTTTTTTCATTCAACCTTTATTTATACAGGCTAGCCTCGTTGAGCCACGGGGACTCATTTACAAGAGGGACCTGTTTCACTCACACCCAGGGTCAATTTAGAGTTACCAATCAGCCTAACATGCATGTTTTTGGTATTTTTGGCTGAGATATGACCGTTTCCATTCATTCTGACGGAAAAAAAATGGAGCAGTACCACTTTCGGCCGCTAGGGTCCACCGACCGTTCCCAGCTCATGTGTCCGACAGCAGCCTCCTCTGCTCGGACTCACTCTGTCGCAGCACGGCCTCCTGCTCTCTGGAGGTCTGAACTGCTGCTACCTCAGTGTTTGACTGTTAGCAAAATAGCTCATGAACCACACGACAGATTTTGATGAAACTTACAGAAAGTAATCACTGGATGGACATTTACAACTGATTAGCTTTAGGAGACGTTTGAGCTAAAATTCGATTTATTTATTATTTATTTCGTCAGCTTCATTTTGCCATGTTTTAACCGTCAGAGTGCATTTATTAAGAAAAGTTCAGCTGAGACACACTTTTACTATAATGTCAGCAAACAAATATTTTTTTAGGTGTTTATCTTGTTAAATTTTAAAGACATGAAGGTTTTCGCAGCGAGCGCACACGTTTGGAAGACCCGACAAAGCAAAACTATTTAAATTCAGCTGATTTGAACATTACGTAAATTTTTAAAGGTAAAGTTCAGCTAAGACACATATTTGCTATAATTTTCAGCAAACAAATAATTGTTTTTACCGGTAAGTGTTAATCTTGTTAAAGTCCTTCCGTGCACGCTCCTATGGCCATTTCGCAGACAGTCCATTTTTGGCAAAACACCGGCCCACATTTCCGGGTTGTCAGCGGTGACGCGTGACATACGTGACGTGTCAGCGGTGACGCATAATAGATGCGACGTATACAGAGGTGCGACATGTTTATGGATTTTTCCACTTTATTGGACATAATTGGACTAATGCGACATATACGGCGGAGCGACTTTTAAGCTGGAAAGTACAGTACTCTCTCCCTGTAAATTATGTTCCATTGTCTGACCTCTTGCATTTAATCTTTCCATGTGGAGCCATGTCACTAATGGACTTTTCAGTAACTTGTACTGTGTCGCTCTTGTTTTAAAAAAAATATACAAAAACTACTAGAATAGTCATCTGTAAAAGATAATGTACATCTGTGACCATCTTTAGACATTGGGTCAATAGGTCCTGCTAAATATGTGCGGACCATTGCTAATGGTGCTCTAGCTCTTGCATCTGGCTCCCTGTTTCTAGTTTAGACAAATTTTCCCTTTGTACAGACTTCACAATATGGCATAGGTTCATCTTTCCCTTTAATTTCCTTGCCATGAACAACATTTTCTAATTTTAGCACATCTCTGTAATTACTATGTCCAAGGATCTCATGCCAACTTTGTAAGTCATAACATTTCTTACACTGATTACCACATTCATTGCCCATTGTGTCTGTAAGTAATAGAGTTTGTTACATACATGAATGGGGAATTTGGTACCGTCTCTGAGAAGAACATTCTTTCCCTCCTTGAATATTACAGTTGCTCTGCTAGATGTGGCAGCTTTCACTGGGATGTCCTGCGGATATGAAGGGATGTGCAGTGCATTCCTCAGCACTCTTTTAAGACGTCAACCTCAGCGTCTCCTTGTTGCTTAGTAACCCCACGGCACTTTGATCCATCCGTCAATTCCACGCAGTGTGTCTCGGCCTGGAAACTTTCATCAAACCTTTGGAACTTCTTAATGTCGGTGATGATGTGTGACGCTGCACCATCAGACCTCTCCTCTTGATGGCATCCATTCATGTGTCCGTGTCGCTCACCCGGAAAGCATACTCTCTGTCGCCATCCGTCTCTTCGGCCACTTTGCGTGCGTTGTTGTCCTGGTACTTTCTTTGCCTGCAGGTTCTGTTGCTGTGAGTGTTGTTCTTACAGTGACTGTACTACTGCTTCCGCGGGCAGGTTCTGCTTATGTGGCCTTTCAGCCCACATGTAAAACACACAATCTCAGAACTTCCAGCCCCAGGATCATTTTCGCTTCTAGGTGTGAATTTCGTGCCAGAATGCGCCTTTCATCCCATTGTCCTCAGATACTGTACACTTGCACCATATTTTCAATGTCTTCAAAACTTCTGAGTTTCATCTTAAAATCTGCAAAAGTCATTTTATCACCATCTTTGCTTTGAGTGATATAAATAGTAAATGGTTTAAATGTCTCTGGAAGACCCTTCAGGGCCATGGCTATCAGAAGTCCATCACTCAAATCCTCTGCTGCACTTCTTAAAGCGGTGATTGCAGTCTCAGCTCTGATGATGTACTCCGTTAATGACTCACTGGGTGATTTCTTCAGTGAAGTCAGCTCAGTATACAGGTTGATCACTCTGGGCTTCCCTTTGCCGGCGTCATGTTCATGCAGGATTCTAAGTGCCGCACACCCATCGTCTGCCGCGTCATGCATGATAAGTGATAAACTCTTGTCATCCAAAAACTGAATGAGCTCAGCATAAGCTTCTGCGTTTTTCTTTGCGTCTTCATCTTCTTCTTCTTCATTGGTAGGTCTTGCCAAGATTGTATCTTTGAGCACTTGTAATCCAAGATGTCTTAGAAACTTTGTTTCCCATAATTTGAAGTTTTCCCTCGTCTCCATCAACAAGAAGTCTTGACCGGCGGCCGGATGCCATGTTCTTTCTCTTCTGTTCATCTTCTTTGTTCTTTGAACTGTTCAAACATTCTGGGCCCATAACCTGTTAGCAGAGTTCACTTTTTGGCTCAGCGTTAAATGTGACGCATGAACCATGGTTCATGCTTCGTGTTGTTCCTCCTCACTCTCTTTTGTTTGAAGGAGCACACACATTTTATTTAA
Organism: Garcialebias charrua; assembly: GCA_038048925.1. Lineage (NCBI taxonomy): Eukaryota > Metazoa > Chordata > Actinopteri > Cyprinodontiformes > Rivulidae > Garcialebias > Garcialebias charrua. The sequence goes on from JBBPBX010006030.1 coordinate 8,860, forward strand.
CACAGGTGCAAGAAATTATGGAAATCACGTGACGCACAATAAACCAATAAGGGAAACAAAAAAATATTTCCTTGTTTGTATTTTTCTGTAGGTTTTTGCAATCTGGCTGCTTCGCAACAAAATCTAGGGAAAGGAGGAGGTGGAGGGAAGGTCAGACAAGGAAGTTTACCAACAGTGAGGAGAGATGAATATCCCACTGTTCTGTGAACAGCAGACCTGAAGCTCCCCTACATCCAATCTGTCCACTCAACCAGTCAAGGCACTCCTCACACAGGCTCTGATAAACACCTCTAACCCAGTTATCACGACTGCATACCAACCTGACACACCTATTCTCTCCTAATTAACCCCTACTCCAGCAAGGCATTTGCCATGCTCAGTTCTCTGAACTTGGCCACCACTCCTCCAAAGTGTTGTTTGCAGCCTCCAGAAACGAGTTCTACTGGTGTAGATGGGGCATGCTTTCTTTTGTGAACAAAAAAAAAAAAAGAAAGAGAAGAGAGTTCCGGGAAAACAGGCAAACTCAATAGGAGGAGTTTAATGGAAAAGGGGTGTGTCAGGTCATTTTATAAAGGCTTGAGTCTGAGCTGACCCTCGCCCATCTGACTCCTTCTTCTCAAGCTTCAGCAAGTCATCTGTGCACAGTCGGTAAGTAGGGGGTGCATTAAAATGCTTTTTATTTATGCACAGCTTTGGCTTAGCTTCTGCTCATTATGTGTGCAGCACTAATTGGCAGCTTCTGCAACAGAAAATGTATATTTTTGGCTACATGTGTGTGATCAATACAACTATAATTTGAATCTTAAGAGGATGAAATCGTCAAAAGTTTTCTTTGAAGATCTATAATTTGTAGCTAAAAATAAAAGCTGTGTCCACGCCCTATTGAATCAACAGAGTTTAAATAAACAGGCCAAGACATTAAATCAAATCTAAAAGTTCAACAGAATTTAAATAAGCAGGCCAAGACATAAAATGAAGTTTTGGAGAACTGCGTATTGCATGCTGAAAGGCAGCTTTAATAGATGCCTCAAGATTTTGGGTGGGGCAGTGTTTGCCAACAAATGTTTTCCTGGTTTGCTGCACCACCCACTTTTGTGCATGTCTGGTTTAGGAAGTCAGCAGATGCAAGAACGTCCTGCTCATAATTATCCCTTGGAGACAAAAACCATGACACAGAAAAAAATATATGGCCTCTTTTATTGGAACTTTGATGTTATGTAGCCCAGAACTCATACCAGTAGAATGACCACATGTTTAATTTTTATTTTCCAGCCACCATGAATCCCAATAGCATCAAAAACGCAATTTCTATCCTCCACAAGTGCTTTGTCAAGTATGCTGGACAAGATGGAGACAAGAACAACATGTCCAAGGCTGAAGTTGCAAAAATGTTCAAAGATGAGTTTCCTGAAATAGCCGTAAGTAAATATTGCAAAAAAAATAAATATTGATACAGTAATGGATTTCATTTGAATATCTGATTAAAGTTGGGGGGGATCTTTCTTGCCACAGACCGCATGTGAGAAGCCGGAGGCAGTGACCGAGATGTTCAAAATGCTGGATGCTGATGGTAATGGCACCGTTAATTTCCAAGAATATGTGGTGTTAGTTGCAACCTTGTGTTTAGTGCAACATGGATGATCTCAAATGGGACAGAAAATGGAGCTCCAACCTACAACCATCCTTAAAATATTCAAACTTCCCCAGCCAGACACCAAATATTTTACATGAAAGCTTGAGCAACTTGAATTGTCATTGAATGTAAAATGCTGATATGAAATGTCAAAGCTGACCAAATAAAGATGTGTGTCCCTTTTTTTTATGTTTCTGTGTTTCAATGTAAGCAAAGCTCAATCCCTCTTCTTTTTGCTCTTTCCCCTGAAGTTCAAATGATTTTTGATCTTATCTGCCTTTTCACACAACTGGTTTCAACTTGAGCTATAGCTTTCATGTTTGCAGGTTTGGCCAAAACGGCAGATGAGACAATAGAGCAAACTGCTTTGAAAGTGATTCTCGAACCGTTCAAATCTTGACTGTCCTGGAATAACCTTACATATTTAAGTTTCAGTAAGGATCTGGGCACAGACCACACCTCCCACTCCCACCCCACTCTTTTTTCTTTTTTTTTTCTCTCAATGCTGTTCCCTGGTGACTACTTACAGGTACTTCAACACAAAAAGCATTGCCGCAGGATATTGAATATGAAGTGTGGAATGTGACAACATTAAATAAATATAATTACATGACATATTGAATAATGATGCATTTAATTATGTATTTAATTTTGCCACCCTCCAAAGGACAAGGACACAGGCAGGGAAAAAAAGTGTCACATTACTCAGCAATTAAACATTTTAAAAATAAATAAATAAATGCCCATCTAAAGTTGTATTTTAAAAACATTAATTTGTAAAGTTATTTTGGGGTTTATCCCC
>JBBPBX010006030.1:43801-58664 GCA_038048925.1 Garcialebias charrua
GTGGACGTCTCAGGCCCGGAGGAGCAGCCGCCGATCGCCCCGCGTTGTTGCCACAACGCCGCCCGACATGCTAACGACAGCAGCTAACAGAGCAGCTAACACAGGCGAAGACACCGAGCCGACATGCCGCGGAGGGGCCATCTGCGGCCGGGAGCTCGCCGCAAATGTCCGCCTGGCAGTCGGGGGACACCGAGCTAACGCGGAGATACAAAGCCGACAGCCTTTTTGAATGAACTGACATGCTAACCATTGCTGCTAATGGCGGGGCCTAACCGTAGCTAACGCCGAGCTTGTTTTGGATGGAGGATTATCGCGGAGAAACGGCTTTCAGTAAGTTTTTTTTTTTTTTCTGGCTCCAAATGTATGAAGTTAAGAAGCTAACAGTCCTTCTTTTAAACAGTTTTGACCACGTGTGTGCGTGTGGAGCGTAAGGAAGCTGGGGGAGCTCGGATGGGTGCGAGCTGATGCTAAAAGACGAAGGCAGGCTTTGACCAGCTCAAAGTAAGACATTATATTTTTTATTGACTGAGTGTTTCATTTACTGTACAGTTCTGTGCATGTTTATGGCCTAGTATGTCTGCTAGTATGTCTGCTTGTTCAGTCTCATGCCATTAAATATGTGTGCGGCGCTCCGTTAGCGGTATAGCCGCGACCTATGTCAGAAACGCGGACCTATGTCAGGCAGGTGTTTTTGGTCCGCGAGGTACGACAACATCGACCTAAGTCACACCCGTAGGTCCCAATCCCTGACGTACCTCGAGGGCTACCTGTACAAGTTGCCGAGTGACCAGCCAGGAAGTCAGAAGAGTTTTTGAAACAAAAGTTGACCAGACTTGTACTGAGGAACAAAAGAAGGAGATCGCAACTTATTTGGCCCATTCTAATGCAGTTGCAAATGCACATTACAGAATGAGACAACCACTGTTGCTCGTACCAGCATTCTGATCAGTACCTTGGAAAGGTGAGTGCAATGAATTCCTCACATTTCAGTTATGACGTCTATATGCCAAATCTTCACCCACTATAATGTTTTGTCAGCTGATTTTTAGCGTTTGACAATCTTTCATTTGCTTGCAGCTCTTCTGAAAGCTCCCCTGATGACGAAAGTACCACTTCAAAAAACAAAAGAACAAGAGAGGCAGATGAAGATGAGGGACATGAATACATTGCAGTTCCTCGACACTTTTCCAGTAACACTTTCTGGACAGCCACCAAACAAAAAACAGAGTGTGGACTTAAACTAAGTTCGCCAACCGCCATTAAACTCAATAGAAGAAGAAGAAGGAAGTGTGGACGAGGTGATTGGATTACTGGAGCCTCGGCTGGATGCAACAAAATTGCTTCTGTTTGAACCGTCTTCTCCACCCCATCGTCGGTAGCGTGAGTGAAGCAAACCAGCCGTTTTTCTTCTGCAACCTCTGTGGGTTATTAAAACTTTGTGTGCCGCCGAGCACTTGTTTGGGATAGAGATTAACTGCTGGACTCACGCTCGAGCCACGTTCCTCTTTAAGTTAACTGATTATTATTGGATGAACTATTGTTTTGTTTAAAACTTTGTGTGCCGCCGAGCACTTGTTGGGGACAGATAACTGACGGACTCACGAGCCACGTTCCTCTTTAAGTTGAGTTATTATTTGATGAATTATTGTTTTGTTTGGGGATAAATAAATATATTGCCACCCGTTTGCTGCGGCTGCTGCAGCAGGATTGTTGAACTTGTGTGCCGCCGAGCACCGTGCTGTGAAATTGATTGAATGCAGTAATAAGTTCGTTAAAATATTGCTTTTTATTGTATGAATTATTATGAGGATTTTTGTTTGTATCCAGGGGTAAATAGCGGTTTAGAATTTAGCTTCCCCTAATTTTCATAAGACATTAGTGCTTTTGAAATTGCAGAACTAAATAAATTAATTAGTGCTTTTGAAATAGCGGAACTAATTTTTGGATTAGCGCTGCCCAGCACTGAGAGGGCTGAAGCTGGATTCTCAGAGAACAGAATATTCTATGACAAGTGGAGAAAACTTCAGTATAACCAAAGGGAAGCACATCTGATGTGTAAGTACAATTTTTTTATGATTTATACATTTTATGATTTATTATTATTTAATTTGCCCTCCTGCAACACAAGTTTGACATATGTTTTTACAGCCCTGTACACAAGGCGTCCCCCAACTGCCAAGGTGGTTTTAAAATACTTCAAGTAGGAAGGGTGGAAAGCAAACCATCCATGCCCAGATGATATTGTTTCGAAATGGAAGCCTCCACAACAAGCAGCTGTTGAGCGTGACCCAAGGCTTTTGAAAATGGTCCGAAAACAAACGTGGTCTGGTCTGTCCATAAAAACATTTGCTGGTGACATAGGCAATGGTAAGTACCAATCCCTATTTTGTGAATGAGAGAGCATGCATCTTGCCGTTTGATTGTTTAAGAGATCCAAATTTTCTAATAATTCCTTTTTTTTTTATTAAAGGACTTGTTGCCACCATTTCCCAAGGGGTCCATCCTTTGTGATTACCATGGCAAGGTGATCTCAGCAGCAGAGGGAAGGATGATGCAAGAAAACATCCAGGACGAGATGGGCTATCGCCAAAAATACACTACACGCGTTGCAGCTCCGCCCCGCTCCGGTCCGACCTCCGCAGCAAATATGCACCCATTATAATCAATGACCGAATTTACACTGGCTCCACACGGCGGCGGCGAGCTGCGGAGAGCGGACGGCAGTCCGTCAAAATTAGAAATTTTTCTATTTCTGCCGGATGACGGAGCTGTGCCGGAGTCAACTTTTGAAGATTACGTCGCACCAACAGGAAAAGGAACGAGCACAACTTCCGTATTTACAAAATAAAATCACCACGGGCGGACTAATCCTAGCTCTATACGGATTTATTTGTACAAAAATGCTGTCAAACTATCATTTATGACTACGCCTACAAACGCAATACAAGAAATAAAAAGAAATACAAGAAATAAATAAAGTATTTTATTCTGAAATGTAATACATCACTTCCTGTTGCTCAAACCATGTCCTGTAGCTCATTTACGAGAGAAGATCAAGGCAGCAGTATCTACAGTTGTTCTCTTTCTTCCACCGAGTGAATTGTTTTGTTCTGACTTACTTATTTATCACTTGATTTATCGCGCGATCTCGCAATTCCCGCGCATGCGTCTCGGAGCTGCGCATCCACTCGGACCTGAGCTGAGCGCAGGTAGTGGAAATTGGACTCGCTCAGCTGCGACCTGCGGAGCGGGGCGGAGCGGAGCCGCGTGTAGTGTATTTTTGGCGTATTTGTTCTTTTCATGTGGGAGCCAGAACCTCTGCATTGATGCCCAAACATTTCCATGCGAGTGCCACCCAGACATTGAGACATTTGGAAGGACAATGAATCACTCAAGGAAAACCCCAAATGTTCAGCCAGTTCATTGTCTCATGCAGTTCCCTGAAGGCGAAAAACATCTTTTTCAAGGCAATGAAAGACATTAAAGTTGATGGACATTCGCTTTGATTACGGAGTGAATAGAAAAAAAGTGCTGCAGCAGGCTACTGGTGCTTTCAGCAGACTGCAGCTGGTCTAAACTAAACAATGGAGTTTATCTAAACCCCCGGGGTGCATAACAGTAGTTTTTCCAATAAAAATTAAAAAAAATAAAAATAAATCTTTAAGAAATTACTTGTTGAGAACCTAAATTCAACCAAAAAATAAAATGTTTGAAATGAATGAAATAATTAACAAGATACACAACATGCAGTACCGTAGTATGAAAACCGCATGATCGAGCTGAACTCCATCAGGATCCAGACTGAGAAAATTCTGGGAAATGGAACAACTCAATCAGACGCACACTCGGAGCCCCCGTCAAAAAAGCAACGGACACACTGAGGCCCAAGAAAAATGTTTTGTTGAAAAATGTTTTTTTTTTCCACTAAAGTCTTTTTTCAGTATAAACAAAAAAAGAAGAAAAAAAAAAAAGAAAACCTGAACTCTATCAGCACCCAGACTATGGAAATTCTAGGAATGAGAAAAGCTAAAAAAAAAAATATTTAAATCACGCACGTTTGGAGCTCCAGTCAAAAAGGCGATGATGAATCACTGAGGCCGAGAATGTGTGAACAACCAAGAAATGTTTGTTTTGTCTAAAAATGTTTTATTTCAATAAAGTTGTTTTTCAATTAAAAAAAAAAACAAGAAATTTCTTCTTGAGAACCTAAATTCAACCCCCCAATTTTTTTTTTGAAATGAATGAAATAATTAACAAGATACACAACAAGTCTGCTCTCAGCTCACCACCATCAACAAAGGTTGTCGTTGGTGCAGCAGTGTGAAAAAAGCATGACTGATCAGCTGAAACTTGAGCAAGAAACCCTGAACTCTATCAGCACAGACTATGGAAATTCTGGGGAAGAGAAAAGCTAAAAATCAGACACGTTTGGAGCTCCAGTAAAAAAGGCAATGAATCACTGAGGCTGAGAATGTGTGAACCAGGGGCGGACGGCCAATAGGGGGCGCTAGGGCGCTGCCCCCCTCCCCCCCACTGGAACTCCCACTGGAACTTCTAGACTCAAAATCAATTTTAAAGTGTTCAGCTACTTGACGAATCTGCTCCTTGGTGAGCTTTTCCAAAAGTTCTAAAGTTAGGGAAGCCAAAAAAGAACTCACAATATCCATTTTTAACAAACCAAATTCCAAAAGCTAGTCAGCAAATACCAAATTCTTTACCCCACAACTATAATGAAATGCATGACTGGTGCAAACAAATGGCAAATCTCCATTTTCCTACACCTAACTAAGTGAAACACAAAAAAAAACCTAACTAACCTTAGCCTAGTCTTCGGGCTTTCCTCCAAGAGCCAAGGCAGCCAAGGCAGTTGAAGCACCAAAATGCCACTGGCAGCAAATCCCTCCAGGCCGAAACCTCTCGGGCAGCAACCACGGCGGTGCCCTCAGCCCAGAATCCAGCCCAAAAATAACAAAAACAACAAACGGGGTCGACTAAAAATGGAGTTGCCAAAACAACAAACACCAGACAGCACTCACTTATTTCAACTAATAATGAGTGTGTTTGCCTTGTGCTCTTTTTTGTATGTAATTGTTGTGTTTTGTTGTCTTACTTTCTTTCATTAAAATTCAAATCGGTGTGAGAGGATGGCTGTAAGGTGAGAAGGGAGGCCATCTAGAAAAGGAAAAAAATTGTGTGTGTGTGTGTATCTGATCTTTTTACTCGATTTTCTTAATCTGCAGGAAAAGGGAACAGACGGAGAATCAGGCTACCTGTCACCAGGTGAGGGCGTGTCGACTCCACGGCCACCAGATCAATCACTGGAAGGGGCGGAGCAAAATGTAGAATGTCATTTAACAAACCCCAACCAAATGATCACATTTATCTTCAAACCCTTTAAAGAGCAGCTGGAGCAGCAATTCAAAGAAACTGAAGCTGAATTGCTTCGATCTGAAGAAAGAGATAGAACAAGTCTGCTCTCAGCTTGCCGCCCTCTATCAAAAAAGTTTGTTGTACGTGGAACAGTGTCGAAGAAGCTTGATATATCAGCTGGAACGAATAAAAGAACACGTGGACGATCTGCTGGAACTTCTTGAAAAAAAGCTGAACTCGATCAGCACCCAGACTACGGAAATTCTGGGGAAGAGAAAAGCTGATCAGAAAGAGATTCTGTGCTCCTGGAGCTCCAGTCAAAACGCAAGCGCTGACAATGGAAACAATTTTTTTGGTCAAGAAAATGTTTTTTTTTTAATAACGTTAAGTTTAAATTTAAAAGAATTAAAAAAAGGAAACAAACAGTTGCCTTCAGCTGGATCCCACAAAACCTTTGCTGGCTTCTACCAACCTCCACACTCTTCAGGTCTGAGCCCAGAGCATTTAAAGGCAGGGAATCAGCAGGTGTGGCAGCAGAGCTAATCAAGCCTGATTTAGGCTATGTAAAAAAGTGCTGCAGCAGACTGCAGCTAACCTAAACAAAACAATGAGGTTGATCTTAACCCCCGGGGTGCATAACGGGGTGCATAACGCCCAAGAAACATGCTTTGTCTAAAAATGTTATTTTTTTAAATAAAGTTGTTTTTCAATAAATACAAATAAATAAAAATTAAAAATAAAAATCTTTAAGAAATTACTTCTTGAGAACCTAAATTCAACCAAAAAATAAAATGTTTGAAATAAATGAAATAATTAACAAGATACACAACAAGTCTGCTCTCAGCTCACCACCATCAACAAAGGTTGTCGTTGGTGCAGCAGTGTGAAAAAAGCATGACCGATCAGGTGAAACTTGAGCAAGAAAACCTGAACTCCATCAGCACCCAGACTATGGAAATTCTGGGGAAGAGAAAAGCTAAAAAAATCAGACATGTTTGGAGCTCCAGTCAAAAAGGCGATGATGAATCACTGAGGTTGAGAATGTGTGAATGCCCAATAAACATTTGTTTTGTCTAAAAATGCTTTTTTTTTTCAATAAAGATGTTTTTCAATAGAATAAATAATAATCATTTCAAATCATCCACACCCTCTGCTGATAACCAGCGATAAGTAATAGCTTGTGAATGTGAATCATCCTTCATGGCTTTCCCAGGCCTATATTTAAATTTTATACTTCATTAAAGTTACAAAATCTCCTTCAGTTCTTATCAAAGTGCTATATATTTGTATAAATCAGAATTCCCGAGGGCCGAGTCTGAGCTGCAGTTTGTGTTCCGCTCGGATCTGCAGAGCCCTTTGGATTCTTCATTGCTCAACACCAGCAGCGAAGTGGCTCCTTCACCTCCTCAGACCGACCGCTTCAACTCGGTGGCTCTGGTTCTGGAGGGGAGAACAGCCGACGAGATCCAACAGTGGACGCCTCTCCTCAGCTGGAGCCCATGAACTTGTCTGACCTGCTTTATGACAGTGAGGAAGTGCAGCTCGACGAATTGCTTCAGGTTCTCGTAGCTTCCACTCCAGACTTGTGTTTGCTTCTTCGCCAGTCGAGACCGGTAGATGGAAACAGCTCAGTGGAGTCCAGCTGGTCCATCGAAGACATTGGACCATGATGAGGAAGGCGAGGGTGACTGATTCTATTTCATCACTACTGACCGCCAGAGGCGGTGCTTAACAGCACTGGATATCGCTCTTGCGCAGGTTGAGAATTTATACCAACATGGTCACGTGTGACCCCCGGGGATACCGGTGAGTCTATATAGGCACGTGACACCGGTAGCCCAGTCTCTTTTCATCTTCTCGCATGCAGGTTGCTTCGGTGGTAAGACAGTTAGCTTGTTGCTGTTAGCCTCGCGACTGCGGTCGGAGATGTGAGGATTTTCTCACCTTCCAGAGGCTGCGCGAGCTCTACCTTATCACAACTTTGACCTACGATTGGTGAATTGTTTCTTTCTTGCTTTCATCGACGGGACGGTGGCGCGTTCGCTTCCGCAGCGATTTTTTCTGTGATGACACGGCGTTAAGCCAACCTCCGTGTTCGGCTTGCCTGTGTATCAGCCGTTTTCAGGCTTACTTTTGATAATGCTTGATTGCAGCCGTTTTGGGCTGTTTTTCATATAGTTTGTTTGCAACCGTTTTCAGGCTTGCTTTGACATTGTTTAATAGATGCTTTTCACTGACGTCATATCAGGTGTGTGTTTTTTTCGGTCATCGCCATCTTGAAGGACTAGCATTTAGCTACGAGCGAGTATGGACGAACAACAACGAACACGTAAAAAAAATCGAAAAAGCCGCCGACCGACGCAAACGGATATTACCGGGACACGGAGCGGTAGGACACACTGGATGCGAAAGCAAGACAAAGGTATCTGGATAAAATTGGCTGTATTGAGGGCAGAAACCCTTATGAGCTGCCGAAGTCTGTCTGGACCGAGGATGTTTCTACCTGGCCTGGCATTACTTAACCGGATATTATCAATTATATATTACATACACCGAGTGTGTACACACTGGAGGACATGAAAGCATATAAATCTCTGGATGCGTACAATTACTTTGTGGATTTGTTAGAGATGTGAGACACACACAAATTAATGGCAAATCTGTTTTGTGTGCAAACGTGAAGCATTCTCAACGAATGAATGAGCCCCCACTGAAGCCATGGCTGGTAGCAGAGACTGATGGCCAAGTGCGTGCTGCCCACTGCACTTGTATGGCAGGACTTGGTGAGGTTTGCAGCAATGTTTCAGCTCTACTTTTTGCAGTTGAGGCTGCTGTGAAGATATACAAATCAAAAACAGTGACACAGGAAAAAGCGTACTGGTTGCTGCCTTCCAGCATCAATAAAGTAGAGTATAAAACCATCCAGCAGATTAACTTCACTTCTGCAAGAACTAAGAAAAAGCATCTGGATGCAACTTGCCTTGGAGCAACAGCTTAACGCAAAGCACCGCGGGCACTGCCTGAGGTTTCTCCACCAACTCCACAAGAACTGACTTTTTTGAGAAACTGCACAACGCGGGCACAAAACCTGCTATACTGGCTGTGACTCCAAAATATGCAAAATACTGTACTCCCAAATCTGTCCAACAAGCTTTCCCTTTGGTGCTAACTGAGCTTAGAGAAGAGAAAATGCTAACATGTAATCTTGACATGCTGCAAAAGCATTGTGAGGTCATCAAAAGCAGCATGAAAATAACAAAGGAAGAGGTGAAAAATGTTGAAAGTGTGACACGGACGCAAGCAAACTGTAAGGAATGGCATCGTTTTCGTGCTGGACGAGTTACAGCATCTCGAGCCAAAGCAGTGTGTCACACATCTGTGGAGAATCCTTCAAAGAGCCTCATACGGTCAATATGTTACCCGGATGCAACAAAGTTCTCCACGAAGGCAACAAAATGGGGTTGTGAGCATGAAACAACCGCAAAAGAGCAATACACCAGCATCATGAAACAGGCGCATGAGCGCTTGGAGATGAAGGCGACTGGACTGGTCCTGAATCCAAAGTACCCATTCATGGGGGCTTCTCCAGATGGGATTGGTTCATGCCACTGCTGTGGAGAGGTCTGTGTTGAGATAAAGTGCCCATTTTGCAAGAAGGACTCACTTCTAGGTGAAACACTGGACTGCCAATCCTGCTTGGAAACGAGGCTTGGAAAACTGCACCTGAAAACCAGCCACCAGTACTACTAACAAGTCCAGATGCAGCTGCTAATAAGTGAGTTAGAGTACTGTGATTTTATTGTTTGGACCACCCAGGACTTTCATCAGGAGCAGATAAGAATTGATGGTTTCTGCAGTTTAATGCTGAAGAAAGCTGACAAGTTTGTTTCAAAAGTCCTGCTGCCTGAACTTGTTGGGAAATTCTTTTCCAGACCGCTGACATCAATAACATTGCAGGAGAAGCCACTGACAACAGATGGGACTGACAAACACACTGGGGACAAATCTGAAGTCATTTGCCTGTGCCACACAGTCTACAGACCAGAGGATGGTCCAGTAATAGGCTGCGACAACGAGAACTGTCCACAGCAGTGGTTCCACTTTAAGTGCGCTGGCATCAAAAGAGCCCCAAAAGGACAATGGTTCTGCCAGTCTTGTCGCAAACTGCCTGGGATTAAAAAAGTGAAAAAATTATACATTCTCTTTCACACAGAAAGACAGATGTCCGTTTTTACTGCAATAACCAATAACATTTCAAATAGGAGAACTGAAATTACATTCTAAAGCAAAAAATACTTGAAAAACTCCCCCCTACAAAAACAAACAAAAAAAGCTTACAAAGTAACGAACCCAAACAGAAACAAGTTCCAAACAAACCCACCCCTGACCAAAAAGTAATCGCACCCACAACTATAGCGGGGAAATCTATGGCATACATGTTGCTTTTACATGACAGCCATCACCGCCTGATGAGACCTGCAGAGGGGTCGAAATAGTTGTGTTCAGCAGAACAGTATAAATAATCTATGACATGTTTTGAATAATGCCAGAAAGGCTGTATGTCGTTTTAGCCAGAGAGCACATGTGTCAAACTCAAGGCCCGCGGGCCAGATGTGGCCCTCCACATCTTTTTATGTTGCTCGTGAGAGCTTAAAAGGTCCGATTGTCACATAATCAATAAGTCAAAAGGGTTTTATATTATAACAGTCTAAGAAGTACACCTATATTTCTACATCTGTGCAAAAATATATATGTAATATTTGTAGGTTGAATAAGTAAAAAAAAAATATTTACCAATAAGGAGTAGTTGTGTTTAATTTACATTACTGTATATCTGTACATCATCTTCACTAAATTTACACTGTCTTACAGCTACATCTGGCCCTTTGAGGGCAACCACTAAGCTGATGTGGCCCTCAGTGGAAATTAGTTTGACACCCCAGGCACATATGTCGAAGTGGCGGCTCGCGGGCCAGATCCGGCCCGCGAAGCAATTACTTATGGCCCCTGGATGATATTTAATAACTATTAGAGCCGGCCCGCAAGCCACAGAACACCGGCAGCCGGCTCTCAGCTGTTAACAAGGTGAAATGTCCGCTGCTAAGCTTCATTCTAACTCCGGCAGAAGTGGTGGAGGTGACATGTCCGCTGCTCAGCTTCATTCTAACTCTGGCAGAAGTGGTGGAGGTGGGGGGTGGGAGGAGTGACAATATTCCAATGCGCAGCAATGCTTTCCTCAGCCCTCCCCATCTTGTATTCTCACAGACATAGTCTCGCGAGTTTTGGATGCGGTGAATCACGAGACTTTAAGATAGCAGTGGAGCCGTGGAGCCATCGGTGCGCGAGAGCGCTGTGGAGTGAATGTCAGTACGCAGTAACATGGATGCAAAACTAGCGAACAAGCAAACGAAAACTTATTATTTTCACACAGAGTGGGAGGAGGAGTATTTTTTTTGTTTATTCTAATTCGAAGTCTATTTGCCTCATCTGTAATTCGAGCGTTGCCTTACCCAAAAAGTAACTTGGAGCGGCATTTCACGATGATGCACAAACGGTGAGAAAGCTGTCCCTCCTAAAAGTTCTTTACGGACTCAGAACATGCGGGAGCTGAAACAAGCTTGCAGCACAGCAATTGATCTTCCCTCGGCCCAGCACAAAAGGTAAACTGCTACGATCGCCTCCTACCTTGTTAGCCGCATCCTGGCTCAACATACGTCTTTCAGTGATGGAGAAGTTATGAAAGAAGCGTTTATAATTCTGCATTATTCACCTGGATTATTGATCATAAATCAGGATGGTATTCTGCATTATTCACATGAATTATTGATCATAAGTGTTTATTGAGGCTTTATTTAATATTTTATTTAATTCATTTATTCATTCATTTAAAAGAGACAAAATAAAACAAATTCATCAAAAAAAAAAAAAACATTGAATGAAAAGAGTGCAGAAAGAAGAAAAAAAAACTTATATCACCTCCTTATAATAAACATTGAACCAGTCCGGCCCTTGGCTTGTAGCAAATTTGTTTTTTTGGCCCTCTGTGTATTTGACTTTGACACCCCTGCGATACTGAGCTATTCAAAATGAATTGTTTAAATTAGTAGAATAAAAATGAATTGTTTAAATTATTTAGATTAGTAGAATAAATGTATGAAAATTGTTTAAAGTGAATCTTGAGAATGTTGCAGATTGTTTATGGATGTTTGTCTGTTTGTTTAATACTGTTGGTGGTTTGTGTTTTGCCTAATTGTATTTGCACTTTAAAATGTTTGGATTTCCTTTGTATGTACCTCACGGGCTGCCGTAGCCAATGAGGGCAAGCACTATAAAAGCTGTCAAAATCATAGTACTAATGAATGACTTGAACTGTCAAGACGTGTTTGGCTCCAATGAATCAACACTTAGTGTTCCCCAGTGAAAGCAGCAAGTTATGGTTTGTTTTTTGTTTATGTTCAATGTTTATATGTTTTCTGTACTAATGTTTATTCTGTACACTAATATTTGTATATATTTGTATATATTTTAGTTTTTACGGTGATCAAGGTGACTGGAAGTGGTGTGGTGACTGTGATGATCCGCATAAAAGAAAATAAAACCTTCAAATCACCCGTCGAGACTGTGCAATTTAATTCAACGGCTGGGGAGCAGCTACAGTTACCCTGGAGACCAGAGGAGGGTGTACACCTTTCCCCGTCTGCGAGCGTTCCTTGACTCAACTCAGCTATTCAAACCAAAAGATCCACAACTGGATGAGTTCTGGATAGATTTTAATGTGGGTTCAGGTTGTGTGAGCTTAATGTAACAGGTGGCACCACAAGGTGGCACAATTTCCATGTGCTGTAAAGGGCGAGATACACTCGAGCGTCCTCACGATACGCCAATACGCAGCGTACGTACGCCCCGTACGCAGCGTAGCCCCGCGTAGCCCCGCGTAGCCCCTCAGGGCAAGTACGCGCAAAAGTATTTTTTTACTACGCATACGCGATTCGCATACGCGATGCGCGGTGTCTGACCTAAACTTCCCCGGCGCCGGACTGTTTTGTATGTTACACAAATGAAATAAATTCCTCTTTTTTATCGCTGATCGGGCCTTTTCTTTTGTTTTTTTGCCTAAAGTCAAGTAACCGCTTCTTCCTCCGTTCACTCGATGAATGAAATGAATGAATTCAGGTCCTACCTGGGTGCGCAATGTTTTATATATTCCCTGGTGGGCTGTGGTGGGCTGTGGGCTGCAGGAAAAGCACTCCGTGCTCAGCTGCTCATATTACAACAAGGAGAACGCGAGCGTTTGGAGCGAAAAACTAGCGGAAGTGACGATCGGAAGTGACGGTACGGAGGAAATGACGTTAGAATTTGGAGCGAAAACACGAGAATCTACGCGAGAACGAAAGCCGAGTGTAGCAGCGGCTCCGTATACGCGCGTATACGCACGTATATGCGCGTATACGGAGTCTGCTTCAGTGTATCTCGGGCTTAAGCCTCTAGAAAAGGGAAGTTGTCAGTATTGATGACAGGGTGCAATTTCCTGAGAGTGGCCAGGTGTGTGTGTTCACACATGCTGTGGTGCAGGCGCTTGTGGTAGGTTTGTTTTTAAACATATTAGTTGTTGTTTATAAACGGGTGGGTTTTATTCTGATGTGTGATGTGTTTACAACAGGACCACACAGTTTTAAAGAAGCAGATTGAAGCAGGACTACCTGGGTGTGGGGTTCGACGCCACAGGTAGGCTTGCAGGTTTCTGGGTTTTAAATTGTATTATATGGTTTTATTTATTCTTTATTTTTGTCTGGTAGGGCCACACTTTTCTGTGCCGTTCGGGATTTGCTGTGACTGGGTGTGGGCTTATCAGACGCCGCAGGTGCACAGTGATTCTTAAATTGTTTTAAGAGTGACTATTAAAGTTTTGTAGTTAATAAATTTGTCTCGTGTTTTACAGTTGATCACTTTCACCTGCTGTCCTTCTTTGAGTTTCTTTTGTTAGTCTGCCCAGTTTTGTTGAGTTGGATTTTGTTTTCTCCTTAGTGCATGTGAGGGCAGCTAACAGTTTTAAATATCTTTGGTCACTTCCTTATTATTCTATGTTATTAACTTTAAACTTAAAACCCCTTTATGTAAAAATAAATATTATTGTTGTAAATCATATTTATTCTCCGTGTTTGTTTCTTTTCCCGGCTCATAACATTTGTAAATTGAGGATCCTCAGGGTATCACTTGGACTTTGATCTATCTGCTGAAGGAGAATACGTTTAATTCTGCTCTACGGTTCCAATATGATGAAATGGTCCTCATCAAGCTGACAAATCCCATAAAGCATTGCGGCAGCAGAGGTTATACTGTACAGTGAAGCTGAGCTTCAACTGTGAACACCGCCAAGAGCTGGAGGAGGCTGCAACGAGGCTCTTTGATAAAAAAAAAAAAAAGTCCAGATAGTGTCCTTTGCAGACAAGCATAAGGATCAAAAGCACATCTACAAGAAACCACAGGACAAGAGTCAAAGGAGAGTTTCATTCTGGTGTCCTCCATCTACAGTAGAGGAGGCTACTTACCGCAGTAGAAGAAGAAGTTTCTAACATGGACCCAACAACTTATGAGGAGTTGAAGAATTTTATACAGTACTTGATAGGAACTGTCTCCTTCAAGCAGATAAAAAAAAACAACAAGGAAAGCTGTGGATTATGATGTTGTAGGTAAGTGTTTGACTCGTGACTAAGGAGCATGGCTAAAGCAGCTACGCGTTTTTGTCTATACTGCTCCTTATACCTTGCTGGTGACAGAGGGAGCGGACGCGGGCACATTTTGGCTGCCGCTGCTCCTCGTACTTTTTGCTCTTTGAAGCCTTTTTTATTACTTTCTGCTGTGTTTTTTTTTTTCACTGAGCCTTGTTGGACATTTCTACCTTTCTCGTTTGCAGAGTGCGGCAGGCATTTTTGCCTGTGTACAGCACCTGTACGAGCCAACGCGGACATTTCTTTGAACATTTCTACCTTTCTTGACCAGATTACGTCAGGCGTTTTGCCTGTGTACAGCACCTGTACGTCTCTGTCCTGTACGAGCGGACGCGGATATTTCTACCTTTCTGTGATTAAGTTTTAGAGCAACTGTTTATTACCATATTCAAAATTATCTAATCTAAGTCTTTGTATCAAGAATTTATTTTTCTTATCAATAATTTCATTTAGTTCTAATTTTACTTTGCGTAGCTTTTGCTGGACATTTGCTGGACGCGGACATTTCTACCTTTCTGTGATTAAGTTTTAGAGCAACTGTCTTTTCTGATTGCGTTGTGGATCTGCAAACATTATAAGTTGCCGGTCAAAGCAGATGACCGCTTGTCCTGAGCCTGGGTCTGCTAGAGGTTTCTTCCTTTTAAAAGGGAGTTTTTCCTCTCCACTGACACCACTGTGCTTGCTCAGGATGGGAGTCCATGGCAAAGCCAAGATTTGACTTGTTTGCTGGATTCATTAAATAGAAAACTTTACTAGTCTAACCG
>JBBPBX010006031.1:0-69908 GCA_038048925.1 Garcialebias charrua
AAAAAGAGGAAAATATTGATGAGGTAGCAAAACACTAGCTAAAGTAGCATTTTTTTTGCTGAAAGTATCAAAATGCTAGTTAAAAGTAGCAGAAAAGTAGCAGAACAGTAGCTAAAATCTCAACAAGATAAAAAAGAAAACAGATTTAAGAGAATAATGTTTAAGGGAACAAAGGGGAAAATATTTGCTAATAAAGTTTCATATTTTGAAAGATATAAAACTAGCAACAAAAAAGTAAGCTGAAATTAGCACAAAATATGTAAAAAGAACAATAAAGTGGTCATAGTGTTATGATTTCAAAGGTTTACCCAGTTGGTAATGAGACCCAGAACGACACAAGACGAAGAGGTGCAAAAGTAACAGTGTTTATTATTTACAGTGCAAGTCTATATACTGTACACATGTACAGGGATCTTCTGGATTTCCTGGAAGATGAAACAAACTGTCAGAAAGGCTTGACTATAAGGCTCTTTCAAGATGATTGATCTAGTTTTGTTTGTTATTTTACAGAGAAATCCTTAGTTCCTTGAGATGAATCCCAGAGGGCGAAATGAGGCAGGCAAGTGGTTGGAGGGCAAGACACGATGAGCAGAGAACTGGTCCCAGGACCAAGATGGAAACGAGGACTGGAAACACAACAAAAAACAAGGTAAGTGTCTCTCAAAGTACTGTACTCAGAAACTGGCTAGAAGCATAAATACCATGAGTAGGCATCAATGCTCCAGCGAAGAGTAGGACTTGACTGCAGCCTTAAGTATAGGTGGAGCTCATCAGGTGGATCACAGTAAAATAGATCATTTTTCTTCCCCATAAATCAGTTATTTAAAATCTAATCTGGAATCATTCCTCCTTGTTAGACTTCAGTTGACCTGTTTAAGTTGGGCCCAAATTTGTTATTATCTTTTGATTTATTTTTCATTGAAATTTAATTATTTGTTAGTTTATTTTTGGAACTATTAAATTGAATTATTTGGTGGATTTTTGAACACCTTTGTCCTTATTTAAGTCTGGACCCTCACAATTCTATTTATATTATGAACTTGTATTACTAAAATAATTATAACAGAATATGATAGAAGTTGTCCAAAAATTGAAAAGTGGAAGCAGAACACTCCCATTCTCTTTTCACACTGATGCCTCAAACAAGGTGAAGATGAACCATGTTTTATTAATGATAGTTTTATACAAATGGATACACCTGATATATACAAATAAAAACATGAACAAACTTACTTTACAGTATACAAACACAATTATGCATACTTCTACACATGCTTAAAAAATTAAACAGTTTATGGCGCCCCCCCATAAAAAAAAATCACCAGCCGCCACTGGTGTTCACAGCAGGTGTCTCGCTGGGACGAGTCCTGTCTCGTGTGGTAATCACAACAAACGCCTCGTTAGGAGGATGGGGAGCAGTTTGCAGGAACCAGAACGCCCAGGGGCTCTAGGGAAAGCAGGAAGCAAGGCTCCACATCAACTTACTGGAATTAAAGGCTGTTTATCTGTCAAAGAAGCTCTTTTACAAAAAGGGGCTGATTGCACTCAAACTGTCTGGACTTATTTCACTAACCCCGTTTTTATTTCCACTAACTTTCCACTTTTCTACAATACATTCATTTAAACTTGAGCGTTTGGCCAGATCAGATTATTATAAAAGGAAGTCCTAAAGTCCTGTTGGGCTTTAGAGAAGACAGATGATGGAGGTCTGAGTTGGACCTGATGTCTTCTGGGACTTTACAGCTGATCCAACATCCATGCAGTGTTCCCTGAAGGATCAATATGTTATTGTGCAATCTGAGATTTTTCACTGTTTCCCTGCAGCAGCTGGACTTTCTGAGCTGAACGAGTCTTAAAAACAAACAGTTTAAACTCTAAAAGGAGGTCAGTCTTTAAAATGTAGCTCATTGGCTCCCAGAGACACCGAGGTTCAGTTAATCATTCATCTCAGAGATTTAAAAGCAGCTCAGAAGCATCAGATGTTCATCAGATCTGAAACTGTGACGATGAAGGTGAGTTTAAACATTCAGCTTTTTAAGGTTCAAGGTTCTTTAATGTCCTTTGCTTCACATGTGGTACATGAGGTGGAACGAAACTGTGTACACAACTTTTGCACCACAATTCTGATAAGCTTCATTAAAACAGTTACGTTTAAAAATTGAAGGATTGTATATCTTCTAATAAGGTTTTATATCTTTTTACAAGCATTTGAACATTTATGAAAATCTGTGTGTGTCTTTATTTAGCATTTTTTTAAGGTCTACACTTAGTTTAGAAGAACCATTGCTTACTTTATGTTTTAAATACAAACTCACAAGAACTAATATTAAGCTTATCAGCTCACCTCGAACAGGTAAGATAATGACACCTCACTTCTGTGCAGGGAACAAAATGCTTCTTTGTCCTGAACAGAACTGAAGCACATGGGTTGAGGCTCGAGGCCTACAGTTCAGGACAAAGAAGCATTTTGTTCCCTGCACAGAAGTGAGGTGTCATTATCTTACCTGTTCGAGGTGAGCTGATAAGCTTAATATTAGTTTTTGTGAGTTTGTATTTAAAACATAAAGTAAGCAATGGTTCTTCTAAACTAAGTGTAGACCTTTAAAAAATGCTAAATAAAGACACACACACATTTGCATAAATGTTCAAAAGCTTGTTAAAAGATATAAAACCTTCTTAGAAGATATACAATCCTTCATTATCCAGCAAATATTGTCATTTTAGTTGTTTTCAGGAAGTGACTAACATTTCTGCTGTTTTTGGGCTGAAGCTGTAAAACTGTCTGAAATGCTCTGCCTGCCGTTTGTCCTGACATCAGCTGAAGCTGCTGTCGATCCTTTCCCTCCTCCTGGTTCCTCTGCTGGCCAGCTGTTCGGACCTCGTCCTCCCGCTGGACTGCAGTGACATCTATACCAAAGACACCAGTCGACCCAGTGGAGTTTACGTCATCTATCCAATCGGAGCCACTTCTGCTGTCCAGGTCCACTTCCTGTCTTCATCAAACAATCGGTCTTTTGCACGTGATGTCACGGCTCGTGTCACGTGGGTACCGGGCGCCATCTTGTGTTGATATTGACGTCGTGAGCCTTACTGATAGCAGCTTAGATCAGAGTTAGCTTTAGTTCTATTGTGCTTTTTAATTCAAAAATGGGTCATTGGTGTTGCATGAAAGGCTGTTCGAGTAAACACTCTGGCATAAAGTTTTTCACGTTTCCCGTCTATAGAAAAGACCGTGGACAGCAAATGGAAGATAAGCAGGAGACGCAGGTTGGCCTGGGTTGCAGCTGTCAGGCGCAAGGAGATCACATTCAACCAGATATCAGCGAACATGTGTGTTTGTTCACTGCATTTTCATAAAGGTAAGCTGATTGTTTGTTTATTTTATGCTTTGTTTCTGTATCCTGTGATGCTACAGTTAGCTATAGTCTCCTTTTTCACCTCAACCTTAGTCACCAATGACACCCAGTGGTGAACAAGTACTTTATTTATATCCTATGTATACAATACAGTACTTAAATGAACGAATAATGAACTAAAGTAAAGTAAACTTTATTTATATAGCACCTTTGACAGATATAAAATTACAAAGTGCTTTCCAAAAAGATTTAGTAATCCCTACTAAAAGGATGTTACAATAATCCAACCGAGAAGAAATAAAAGCATGGACAATCATTTCTAATTCTGTTAGAGATAAAATAGCTCGCAGCTTTGAAATGTTCCTTAAATGTTAAAAACAATTGTGAACTAACAGTTTGTGACTAGGTGTGAAAACAGAGCTAAGTCATATTTAGACTCTAACTACTGTCTAAGTCTTTAAAAAAACAGGGATAAAATGGCAATAAGCCTGAACAAATAGCAGGATTTAATAACTGTCTTCACATATAAAAAAGCCAAAGTCAACTTTATTTTCAAAACTGCAATATGTACAGGACATACACAGGATTGGAATTGCATTTCTCTCATCACAGCTGTCACCTGTCATTTATCTGTCATCTATGTGATTGCAGGTCAGCCAGCTTATGAGATGAAGTGATGCAGACTGGGCTCCATCTCACGTCTGGATCACACTGACGTTAAACCGACTGACGTGGCACGCTGTGCAAGACGACTTAAACGACACCAGCAACTTAACAGCACATCACAGGAAGCTGGGTTAGTGGCACAGCTGGATGAAGACGTTTGTGGCCATCATGTCCTGGAGGAGGCTGAGGTTCAGCTGGAATGCTTTTCAGATCCGACTGATGAATCTCAACAGATTGCTGAACAGGGGACAGTCACAAATTGTGTCACAATTATATAAAATCCTGCAACCTTCTATTGTGTGGCCAGACAGAGACACATTGCGTAAAGTCAAAGTCAAAGTCAACTTTATTGTCAGAACTGCAATATGTACAGGACATACACAGGACCGAAATTGCGTTTCTCTCAGTCCCTCGGTGCAACAGTAACCATCTAAACACTAAAACATTTAATAAACATAAGCATAAAATAGTAAAAGTGTAACACTGTCCTGAGTTTTTTCATAATAGTATAAAAGTATGAAAATTATGCCACATGAGTTTGTGCAGTCATTTGGAAATAAGGTTGCTGTGATTATTGATTGCTTTGAAATTTTTACAGAGAGACCATCTAATGTGACAGTTACTGTAAATGATTTATGACACAATGAAATGAAATAAACATGCAAAAGGTTCAACTGTTGTCATAAGATTATTTGCATACACATATCTAATTTTTGGTGGTGGTGATTAATTGTAACCTTTCGTGATGCTAAACAAAGGTTTAAAAAATTTAACATATTACATATTTCTGGCATAAAAATAACATTACAAAAGCTTCTCAAATGTTAAAGCCATCTTTATTAAGCTAAGTATGTGCATGAAGAACAAAACTATGTCTCTTCTTGTGCAGGTGCAACCCACACAACTTAAATGGAACCAAACTGTTTTACAGTTTTTGTTTTCACGGGCGACCATGTCATCTTTGCTCTCAGGACACCATGATGGTGTCCTCTGGTTCCTCAGCTTCATGGAGGCTGGACTCCTCACCCACAGACGTCGTCGTCGTCCTCAGCAGCAGCAGGTTGGCCACAGGCTGCTTCTGCTCCTGGAAATAATCCCTCGTCAGATTATGGTTTTGCACAGTGGAGAAGAAGACCATCAATGTTTTAGTGATTCAGGTTATGAATTTTTCAGCAGCCAAGAAGCTCTTCAGATGCAAGCCATGATAAGCCATGCATCACCTAAAAAAGACACAAAATAGAGTAAAAATTACTTGTAATACAGACTTCAGAGTAAAATGTTCACAACAGCATATACAATATATTAAGATGAATGTGTTGCTTTGGGGTGTAAATTCTTATAGTTAATGTATGGATTACAGGTGTATATGTTTATGCAGACACACAAAACTCACATAAATTAATATGTGTGTATAGATATGTTAAAATATGTGTATTTACATTTATATATATATATATATATATTATATATATATATATATATGTGTGTGTGTGTGTGTGTGTGTGCGTGCGTGCGTGCGTGTGTGTGTGTGTGTGCGCATACACACACACAACTTGTGTCTTTAAACTAGCTGTGAAGTGACATTTGTATACCTTTGACTAAGATGACTAACATGTTATGTTTAGGGTGTTTTACCTTTGCTGTGACCACCAAATTTGTCAAATGTGTAGGCACTGACACCATTTACAAGATAGAAAATAATATCCATATTTGTTGTTGGTGGAAGTAGCCCTGGTTCTGACGTCCATGACTTAGTTTAGCTGCTAGCTTAGCTGCTACCTCGTCTGGATCAACGTTGTTAATTGACGTCAACTTCGCCATGTAACGGTCTCTGGCTTCCACGTTGAGTTTCTCTCTAGACGGCTTCTTCTCATTTTTATATTTACTTTCCATTTTGCAGACGTTATTGTTCTGTATCTCACTGTGTTTACCACGGACTTCCTCTGTTTAACAGAACGGGTATCCACAAAAAATGGCGACCGGAAGTGCAAAAGTCACGTGTCTGCAAAAACCGATACATGTCAATAATGCTGGAAGTCCAACATGTTCATGTTCTCCACAGTCCTGATGGGAGTCAGGAGGACCCAGACAGAAACTGATTGGACCCGAGGTCCACAATAAAGTTCCTCTGGTTCCAGTTCTAATGGTTCCAGTTCTAATGGTTCCAGTTCTAATGGGTCCAGTTCTAATGGTTCCAGTTCTAATGGTTCCAGTTCTAATGGTTCCAGTTCTAATGGTTCCAGTTCTAATGGGTCCAGTTCTAATGGTTCCAGTTCTAATGGTTCCAGTTTGTCAATGTCACCTCTGATTGAACTGAAGATGAAGCAGCGTCGGTTTCACCAGGTTTCACCTAAAGTCTTGTTTGTGTGCAGGTGTTCTGTGACATGGACTCCCTGCAGAGAAAGTGGACGGTGAGTACTTCAGCCTGTTACTGATCAGGGAGGTTTTATCCAAAAGGGTTTTTGTTCTGGGGGGTGCAGCCCACCTGTTGTTATCCACCTGGAAAGAGTCTTACACTTCCTTCAACTTTAATGTGGTCCAAACCACAATGTGTACCCCCCACAAACTTTATATATAAATGACCGGCTCAGCATCGTGATGTGTGCTGTTACTTTTATTGATGTTTCAAGTTACCATGGCAATGTAATTTGCAAACAAAGATGCCATTTTTCCCCAATGAAAAACACTGATAGAACTCAACAGCCTCCAACGGCCACAGGGAGTTCACATGACCGAGAGTGAAGAGGTCGCTGAACAAAACTCAGGAGGTCATCCAACAAACTCTTCCTACCACCACATCTTTTAAAATCATATACATATTATAAATCAAAATGTAGACATTTTGTCATCTTTTCACCAGTATTTCCGGTGTGGCTGTAGGAGTTATGGTTAAATGAGCCACTTTTAGACATGTTAAGTTGAAACTTGGTGTGATAGTAA
This sequence comes from Garcialebias charrua, assembly GCA_038048925.1. Lineage (NCBI taxonomy): Eukaryota > Metazoa > Chordata > Actinopteri > Cyprinodontiformes > Rivulidae > Garcialebias > Garcialebias charrua. Next base: position 6,963 of record JBBPBX010006031.1, read on the forward strand.
CTGAGAGCAATGACCAGTGGTGGAGAAAGTACTCAAACACTGTACTTAAGTAAAAGTACAAATAAACAGACAAAAATGTACTCTAGTAAAAGTAGAAGTACCATATTAATATTTTTACTTAAGTAAAAGTAAATAAGTACTTGCTTTTAAAAATACTTAAAGTATTAAAGTAAAAGTACTTGCTGAATGTATTAACTAATGCAATGGTCTACAATACCATTAAGTGTGCGTACTGTATGCATATTTTCTGTAATACATTAATAGTGTTGAGCCATTTTAATGAACAATGCTGCAGATAATGCATGTTTTTATTGTGTTTACTCTGTGACACAGTTCACACTTGGACTTTTGATTCTGTGTGTCAGAATTTCAGTGATGAGTTAAATACCATTAAGCAAAATAAGAAAGAGGAATGATTATACCTTTGAAAGTTTTTATTTAACACAAAATAAAACCAATGTGTCATTTTAACTGCAGTAAACACATTTAAGTAAAAGTTGTCTGTTTGAAAAAAGGAGCATTAGACACAACTAACAAAGGAATAGATCACTTCAACTCGTTTGTCATCAACTCTAGTTAAAATATTGTCTAGTCAATCTTGTAATGGATCAACAATGAACAATACTTTAACTTCCTGACAACATTTTCAAAACTTGGACCTGAGTGTCGAGACATTTGGAGAAATCTCTTGTCTCCTAACATCCCATGAACTGACACATTTTAATATTGCAGCAAGAATTTCTTGTTCAAGTTCAGAAGAAGTTGGTTTTCAAAGTTTTTGAGTCCATGTCTGGCTCTTTAGGGAGAGAGAATCTGTCCTGCTGTACTGAACAGTCTTTCAATAGTCTTTCAATAATATTTCAATAAAGCCATGGGTGTTGTGTATCTTCTGGATGAATCTTTGTGGTGGAATCCATTTTGTGTGTGTTAGTGGTGCTGTGGGTGCTCCCAGCTAAATGACTTATACACAAGAATATACATCATTGGTCCAGCTCTTCTTGAAGGCAGGTCTAATGTTACCTGTCCACTTTGCAGTGATTCAGTGGACCAACTCCCCTCTCAACATCAGTTACTTTCAAACTAACGACAAATCAAAAAGTTGCAACGTGAATGTAACTTGTAACTCAACACATTATAGAAATGTAGTGTAGTAGAAAGTACAGATACTTCATGTAAAATGTAGTGCATTAAAAGTAAAAGTACCCACATTTAATTCTACTTAAGTAAAGTACAGATACATGAAAAATATACTTAAGTACAGTAACAAAGTATATGTACTTAGTTACATCCCACCACTGGCAATGACCAATAAATACTGACTTGTAATAAAAATCCAAGATGGCCACCAAATCAAAATTTAAACGGCTTTAACTCAGCTATTTTTACACAGAGCTGAAATTTAATGTGGTTATAGCTGAGAATGTTCCCCATCACATACTGAACCCTAATAAAAAATCCAAGATGGCCACCATAGCTTCAAAGAAAAAAATGACTATAACTCACTGATTTTTTTTAAATTACTGAGCTGTAATTTGGTATGGTGGCAGCTGAAAGTGAATCCCAACACATAGTACTGTCAAATCTAAATTTTAAAATGGCCGCCACGTGGCAGGCCCTGTCAAAGTTTCTCCAGGAACTTTCTAGTATTCACTTCTGTTTTACTGGTGCACAACTAACCCTGAATGTATCAAAAATCTCAATTTTTAGAAGGTGCTTATAGCAAAACATGAACTCAAATTAAAAAAAAAATTAAACTTCAACAACCAGTGCCATTTCAGAGTTTACTCCTGTAATTCTCCACATATATTCATTTGCACTTCTCAAACGAGGGTACGAACTCGGTGTAAACAAAGCCCCATGTGGAAGCTTGAGTCACGGGATTTACTGTCATCGGGCTGTACTTGATAAGTAAATAAATAAGGCAGAGGCACACGAGTGCAGAAGTTCAGAGAACAAGTTGAGAAGGTAACGTGGGAGTGAAACTGCTGCTGAACGCCAAAAAAACAGAAAGAACAAGTCAAACAACAGTCAGGATTACCGGTAGTCCAAAATGAGAGCATTCAGGATTAAATAAAATCTTTATTGTAATTTTATGTTGTGTTATGTGCTATATAGGTGATGTTTGTATTTTTCTCTGCTCTTTTGTTTTGTGGGATGTTTCTTGTTCTTACCTGCCTTAGGACAACGGATGAAAATTAGCTATTGTGCTAACTCCGGCATATTTACATTGATGCTTACTGCTGTCATGTTGATTAATATGTATTGTCCTAATTTAAATAAATGAATAAATAAACACCTCTGATAGACATTTTCAGTCACTTCGGCTGTTTCTGGAGGTAAACACTTTGAGTATCTTAATTAGGTAGAAAGGTGCTATTTTACCATTTATGCGTGCTGGTACTGCACACAGAGTCTTTTTTATTTGAAGACACATTAACCTACAGTTGAGACAGATGTTATGCAGGTGTTTCTTACTACTATTAGTTCTTTTCTCAGTCTCCGTGATGTTGCAGTGACTAACCACTGTTGCAGAAAGTCAGAGTTTGAGCTTTGACGTGGTTTAAGCTTGTTGTGTGTAAACTCGGCTGCCAGGTGTTCCAGAGGAGGATGGACGGCTCGGTGAACTTCTACAGAAACTGGGCCGAGTACAAGAGGGGCTTCGGGAACGCTGCAGGAGAGTTCTGGCTCGGTGAGAAAGCCGACCTGAAGCCAACGAGAACGGAGGTTTCAGAACCAGAGAAATCTGAGAGACGACTTCCTACATGTCTCTTGTTTGAAGGTCTGGAGAACCTGTTCCACCTCACCCAGAGGAAGAGCTACGAGCTGCTGGTGGACATGGAGGACTTCGAAGGGAACAAGGCGCACGCTCGTTACTCCTCGTTCTCCATCGGACCAGAATCTGACGGCTACAGACTCAAAGTGTCCGGGTTCACTGATGGAGGGGCAGGTGGGAACATCCAGATTTACATCAGAGTAGAAGCACTGACGTGAACATGGGTCATCTGAGAGATTTTAACTACATAATTATGTTTTCACATGAACAGCTCTGCAGACAAAAGAGATGGTCACATGGATTCTTTGGCACAGATGAAATTATGAAAGAGGGTTAAATGGAACCTTTATTTTTTTTTTTATTAAAATACCAACAAATTACATGATGACAGATCATCACTCTCATTTATTAAGATTTTTTCTCTTTCTAACTGTACAGTTTTGGTGATCAGTTTGTAAGAAAATCTTAAGTGTGTTAAACTCAGCTTTTTATAAGACATCATTGTTCTGTTTGTGTGTTTCTGCAGGAGACTCTCTGACGTATCACAGCGAGCAAAAGTTTGTCACATTTGACATTCCTCAGGGCATCTGTGCCAGATCGTATCTGGGGGCGTTCTGGTACAAAGAATGTCACTATGCTAACCCTAACGGAGCTTACCTCTGGGGGGCACACAGTAACTTCCGTTCTGTTGGAGTTTGCTGGTATCACTGGAAAGGCCATGAATACTCACTGAAGGCCATTAGCATGAAGATCAGCCCTGTTCAGTAATATCTGAACAAACAAGAAGCACAAGATTAAACATTAATCTCATCAATCTCACACAAAAATGTGTTTGGATTTTTTTGTCTCCAAACCCTATGTGTCATTTTTCACCACTTTTATTGTCTGTCCAACAGGTCTCACTTGTAAATGAGACTTCGAGGCTCAATGTGACTTATCTGTTTAAATAAAGGTTGAATGAATGAATTTTAGCTCTGGACTCAGGATAAGCAGATTGACGACGTTAATACAGCACATTATTCATAAAGCACCTTAAAAACTGCACCGTTGGAACAAGTGCTTTACACCAGTAAAGAGGCAAAAGACCAACTTGAATTAACACAAAACTATAAACTCAATACAACAAAATAAAAACGGGTCAAAACAATCAGAATTAAAACATCTGAAATTTTGAGTTAAAAGTCAATAGTGTTTTGAGAGGATTTAAAAACAGGAAGTGAGTCAATCTGTCTGGGTCAGCGACTGAAAACGCTCGGTCTGCTCGCAGCCTCCTCTGACTTTTGAACATCGATCAACGGGAAGTGATCTGACTTGAGAGCGTGAGGGAACGTACTGCCGGAGCAGGTCAGTCAGATGCTGTGGGGCGACGCCAACAAGAGGTTTAAAAACAAACCTTCAAATTAATGTGGTCAGTAAGAGCTGCAGTCTGTACACCAGGTGTCAAACTCCGTTACATACGGGGCCAAAATTAAAACCTTGGTCCACACCACCATCAGTTCATACACTGACTCAAGTTATATCCTAGTTATGGGGCCGAAATGGTGTAGAGGCAGGGCAGCCGGCTCAGGACCGGAAGGTCTCTGGTTTGATCCCCGGTCACTGCATACCTTGTTGTGTCCCTAGGCAAGACACTTAACCCCGAGTTGCTCCCGGTAGGACAGGCAGTGCCTTGCATGGCAGCTACCGCTACCGGTGTATGAATGGGTGGATGGCTGGTACTGTGAAGCGCTTTGGGGCCCCTCAAAGGGGGCTGGAAAGCGCTATATAAGTAAGCTCCATTTACCATTTACCATATCCAACAGCTTTCCATCCATCATCTTTACCTGCTTCTCCCTTTTTGGGGTCGTGGGGGTCACTGGTGCCCATGTCCAGCAATCACTGCGCAAGACGCGGGGAACATCTGGACAGGTCACAAGTCCATCACAAGGACACAACCATGCACTCACTAGAGAATTTATAGTCAGCCAAAGATGCATGTTTGGTTTGTAGGAGAACAGAGAACATACAAACTAAACCCATAAAGGCTCCCGGCTGGCATTTGAACTAGGAAAACCTGCTCGCCGTGATGTGGCAGCTCTACCAACTGCACCACCGTGCTGCCAACAGCATTCCATGGTTCTATAGACATTAGCTTCACTTGAGGTTAACTGCTCCTTCCAAAAAAGTTTCAGTTTAAAGATGGCCAGAGGTTGAGGGCCAGATCTGACAGTAGGTTTTGATTGTGCTTTACACTTAGCTGGCCATAGGATTAGAACATGTTATGAGCTTAATACCCTGATGCATGCTCAATAATCCAGGTAGAAAAATCTAAAAAAAGTTAAGTCTGGTCCTCTGGACATTCAAAAAACAAAATAAAGCAAAAAACCTGTAGAAACATTTTGTCTTTCGTCCGAAAGACTTCCTCAGTTTGAGATGCTGTATTCAGCTCAGTCTTATAAATAGCACCCTCTCACAGTGGATCAGCCAGTTGGCTGATGACAGCTGAAACCAGCTGCTCACATGATCAAGGAGGACCATCAGCCTAACGATGGATCGTTAGCACCCTGATGGTTGTTTGCTATTCACAGAGGGCTGAGTGATACTAGCAATAACAGCTAAACAGTAAAGGAGGCCATCTTTGTAAAAAGAAACCGTCCATCATTAAACAGAGGTGGAGGCCTCCGGGTTCAACTGTCCCCCTCTTACAATGCTGTTATTGCTAGTATCACTCAGCCCTCTGGGAATAGCAAACAATCAGGGTGCCAACGATCCATCGTTTGGCTGATGGTCCTCCTTGATCATGTGAGCAGCTGGTTTCAGGCTGTCAGCAGCAAACTGGTTGATCCACTGTGAGAGGGTGCTATTTATAAGACGGAGCTGAATACAGCATCTCAGACTGAGGAAGTCTTTTGGACGAAACGTTTCTACAGTTTTTTGCTTTGTTTTTTGAATGTCCCGAGGACTAGTTTTAGATTATCTTAATCCAAGCATTTAAAATACAAGAGGAATTAAATATGCTTTCCGTCTAGTATTAACATCTGGTTTAAGTTAATTTGCTAAATTTGATTTGATTTGATTTTATGTTTATTCATTCATTTTAAAAGAACAATACCAAACAGTTTCATCAGATACAAGAATACAAGTAGGATAAAATGAAAGGAGCAGAAAGAAGATGAAATCTTATTATATCTGCCCCTTATTTCACAGTTTGTTCAACCAATGATAACCTTCAAACTACATCACAAAATGAATAACTCTACTTAATTTTTCTAACTGTAATACACAAACACACTAAGCTACATCATATATAGTTTTTGAGCAAGTCCTTTTTGACCTTTTTCTTAAATGTATACATTGATTTTGCATTTTTAACATCACTCTCCAGAACATTCCACAATCGAACTCCCTGAATTGAGGTAGACCGTCCCTTTAAGCTGGTTCTGAATTGTGGTTTGATGAATATCTCTGTCCCTTTGAGATTGTAATAACTTTGTCTTTTTATGAAAATTTCTTTGGATATTTAAAGGTAATATGTTATTATGAGCCCTATATATAACTGATAAAATACTATATAAATGGTAAATGGTGCTTATTTATATAGCGCTTTCCAGCCCCCTGTGAGGAACCCCAAAGCGCTTTACAATACCAGCCATCCACCCATTCATTCACACATTCATACACCGGTAGTGGTAGCCTGCCTTGCAAGGCGCCATCCAGACCTACCGGGAGCAACTCGGGGTTAAGTGTCTTGCCCAGGGACACAACGACACATGGTGGGCGGATGCGGGATTCGAACCTCCAACCTTCTGATCGGGGATCGACTGCCATTACCAGTTCTATTCTACCAATTCCTGGAATTTCAATAAATTTAGCTGAAGAAACAAGGTGTTTGATGGGTAACTGAAATGTTTTCTGGTGATTACTCTTACAGCTCTCTTTTGTAAAATAAAAACAGGCTTTGTAATTGTTTTGCACGCTTTTCCCCAAACCTCAATACAATAGATTAAATGTGGAACAATGATTGTGTTATACAACATATACAGAGCTTTATCAATTAAAAAATCCCTGACTTTATACAGTACTGCAATTGATCTAGCTATTTTTGTTTTAATGGAATTTACATGATGTTTCCATGTCAGTTTGTCATCAATGATAACACCCAGAAACTTCACTTCACTCACTTTACAGATCACAACATCTTCAATTTCAAATGGATCGTCAACAATTCTCTTTTTGTTACTGAATATCATGTAATTAGTTTTATCTAAATTCAAAGATAATTTGTTTAATTTAAACCAAGTTTGTATTTTTATAAATTCTGTTTTCATCATATCCAAAATCTGTTTTATGTCTTTACCCGAACAGAAAAATGTGGTGTCATCGGCAAAAAGAACACATTTAAGAAGTCCTGACACATTTACCAAGTCATTCACATATAAAATAAATAACTTTGGTCCAAGCACAGAGCCCTGAGGAACTCCACAAGTGATATCACGGAGGTCAGATCTAACATCATTTATTTGCACAAACTGTTTCCTATCTTTCAAATAGCTAGATACCCACTGTAATGCTGGTCCTCTAATACCATATTTATTTAGTTTTTCAAGGAGAATGGTGTGGTCATTGGTATCAATTGCTTTTTTTAGATCAACAAAAACACTAACACAGTACTGTTTATGATCGACAGCATTAGAATAGAATAGAATAGAATAGAATATATCTTTATTGGCATATTTGCACCAAGGTACAAAGTGTTGCAATTGGCGCGCGCACCATCCTGAGGGACGTACGCACGGAAAGCCGCAGCAATAATTAAATCGCGCCGCCAACAATCAGATATGGAAAAAAAGGAACATACAGTCGGATAATCATTGGTATTCAAAAAAGAATCTATCACATTTTGTCTTAGGACATTCTATGATAAAGTCAAAAAACTCTACCAGCTCAGCACGGATAAAGACAAAGACATGTTGCATGGTGGCGTAGCAGGGAGATAAGTCTGTAATCATTTCAGATAAGCACAGTCTGCAGATGGTCTCAGCTCGGCTCCATCTGAATGCACACAGAGACCTCTGGGGGGGGGGCAGCGACAGTTTTTCAACAGCTTCAGACTCCAGGAGAAGTTTGCAGTCAGCCTTTTTTCAAGGTTGCTTGAGTCCCGATTAGATAGTTGCTTTATTTATTTTTCCAGGGCAGGCCACAGTGTACTCTAACTGCAGCCTTGAAGTCCAGGTGCCGTCTAGGTCCAAATCGCCGAATCATGTGAGGTTCCGAGCTACAAATCCCCATCTGCCCCCTGATGTAACCCGGTCGGCTGTAAACGAGTCCCAAAACGCACTGCAGGTCCGCGGCTGTCCACCACTGTTCCCATCGTGCGATTCAGCTCGAACAACAGCTGGGTCATTGAGGTCACAGCCCGGATCAAAGAATCTTGTTGAGCAGGAAGTTTCGCCAGCGCGTTGATCGCCGCGGTAGTCCTCCTCAGCTTCCAGTAGCAGAACCCTCCGCCTAAGCCAAAAAGCAGAGCAGCTGCTACCAAAATTCCAATTATCCACAGAACTTCCACGTCTTCGACAGAAAGAACGGTCAGACACATTAGCTTCCATTCTTCCCACGAGTCCATAATGTAGCCCACTGAATGCGTGTCGAGGGGGCACGCCGACTCTCCTGGTCCGGAGCGCTTCGTGGAAAAAAATTTATCGATAGAGGAGACAGCCCACGCAATTAAATCCATTTTTCAAATTGCTTCGAGTGAGCACTGAAGAGTTGCAGACGAGACAAAAATGCAAAAGCAGGGAGGAGGAAAACTTTAGGGAGGAGAGGAGAAGAAAGAGAAGCAACCTGCTTCGCCAAGAGCCGGAAGTAATTAGTTGGCATTAGTTATTTGTTCCATTAAATCCATGAGAGCCATTGATGTAGAGTTTTTTTCTCTAAACCCATACTGACTGCTACTTAAAATATTTTGTTTATCAATAAATTGATCCAATCTGGTCACAAATAGTTTTTCTAGAATTTTTGAGAACTGTGGTAACAAGGATATTGGCCTATAATTATTGAATACACATTTATCACCATTTTTAAAAAGAGGAATTACCTTTGCTACTTTCATGTTATCTGGAAATATTCCTGTTGAAAAAGATAAATTGCATATATATGTAAACGGTTCAATAACATAACTCATTATTTCTTTTACGAACATCATATCCATGTCCACCCAGTCTTTTGATCTCTTGTCTGAGAGATTTTTTACCATTTTCATAATTTCCTCTTTGTTAGTTCCATTAAGAAAAATACTGTTGGTGCAACTTTTAATTGAATGACACACATTATTATCTACTTTTGGTATTTTAGCTGCAAGGCTTGATCCAATATTTACAAAATATTGATTAAATTCATTTACGATATCATTCTCATCATGTATTTCTTTGTCATCTTTCACAAAATATTTTGCAATGTTCGTTTTCGCTTTATGACTTTTTAGAACATCATTTATAACTCGCCATGTTGTTTTAGTGTCACCATTACTCTTGTTTAATAAATCACTATAGTATTCTTTCTTGCATTTTCTTATAATCATTACCAATTTATTTTTATATTTTTTATATTTTTCTTCAGCTTGTTGTGTTCTCGTTTTTAAGAAACATGAATACAAGTAAAAAAATTTACAAGCATTTCTCAACCCTTTAGTCATCCAAGGTTGGTCGACAATATTTCTTTTTCTACGATTTTTTTGCACACAATTCTTTTCATACAGAGCTTCTAAAATGTTCATAAATTCATCATATGATCTGTTAACATCATCAATATACACGTCCTTCCAGTTTTGCTTCTGTAAATCGTCTTTTAATTGATCCATTGCTTTTTTGATGTGTTTAGTATTTTTTTCTTAATTGTTACTTCTTTTGTAATGTAATAATATAGATAAATACGTCAGTTTGCTGACTTATCTATAATTTAGATGATAGATTTGAGCAGGTTTAGACTGCGACAAATTTACCATCAGTTTTACGGGTTCTCAACTTTTTCAGATTAAATCAATAAATCTGTGGCTCAGTGAATGTAATGTAACTTGACAGGAAACGTTATTATGTTGACCTACCAAAGGCAGAGTCATTTAATAACAAAATCATCAAATTACAATCAAAACATATTTACATAGATGGATCGATCACAACTTATAACTAACTTTTCAGCAGATTAAAACATAAGACAACAGAACACAAGTTAATGGGTCTTATATTAACTTATTTCTGTGGCACAAACTTACAGTTTACATTTAGAAATAAACATAAGGAGTTTAAGGAGGAAGATTAAAGATTGAAAGGAAATGGGTGAATCTTATCTTGAGATGTTTAACCAGAGTGGTTCATCCTCGGGTCGGTTTCGGCTGGACGTCCGTACCGTGATGAAACGACGTTTACCTTTGTGAAGATTTTCTTATCTCGACTCCAGTAAATTAGTCAAGCCAGACGCGCATGCCCTGCTGCGTTTTACAGGCGACAAATTTCATCTTGCCACGGTCTCGTGAGGTCTGCTTCGGCCTCCCAGAGTGATGTTAGCAGCTCCGGTTTGGTTTTCAAGATAACTTCCAGAAAGAGTTCACAGCTTGGAGCTGTGACACTCGAAATGGTTCACAGCTGACGTGCTGTTTGAACCTCGCTGAAGACGTGGGCCTTTTGCTCATGGCCGGACGTACATCAGCTTGGAGAAAGACGTCTATGCATCTTCCCTTCTCCCAGAGAACTCACTGTTGTTGAGTTAGTGGTTCCCCTTTGCACTTAAAGGAAGTACAGGAAGTGCCCCTTTATATGGGAGGCGGGGTCTTCCCACCTCCTCAATGACTACTGGCTGGTTTAACAAAATAAGAGATGGAATTTTGATTCCCATAGGCAGAAAGTCTCTGACGGACAACAGGAAAACTGTTTACACAAGCGGCCAGATGGCTGCTTGTGAGCACAGAGGATATTATGGCTAACTTCACAGACAACACAAAAGGAAGTTGCAAGTTAAAAGTTTACCCTGAACTGTGCCATAATATTAAAACCTGCTTGTTCTGCAGAAATAAACCAGCAGAAGGGTCAAACTCATGCAAGTAACAGATCATCATTAAATGACAAAAGTATACTGTAGATCAATTCTGAATTAACACACATTAAAAAGAAAGTTCAATCTGATTAATTGGTGTCCATTAATTCAAAATAATTGTAACAAAAATGGTGTCCACTTGTCTCCTTGAGAGCTTCAAGAAAGTGTAACACTCAGAGTTCAGAGAGATGTGAAGAGGTTTAACTCCAATACGGACATGAGGGTGCTATATCTCTACAGTCCCCCTTTTTGGAAATCATCGCCTGTCCTTGGAGATGAGTTCCAACACGAAAGGATACCACCGAATGTCTCTGACCTCTATGTAATCCAGCAAGTGGAAAAAAAAAGGTATAAAAAAAAGTTCAAAATTATACTCCCATAATGTTTTGGAAATTCCATACTGTTCGTAGGTAATCCCATTGCGGTAAGCTTTCAATCCTTTGGAAAACATAGTCTGTTAACCCATGGAAAACTGAGTCTGTGATCCCTTGGAAAACAAAGTCTTATAATCCACAGCGGTAATTCCACAACGATTGGGGTTATTGATTTCATCAGCAACAAATGGTTTGTTAATCAGCATGTAGAGGGGATCCCTCGATTGAAGCAGAGGAGGCGGCCCTTGGATGAAGGTTGAAGACCAACGTTGGAGTAGCAGGTCCCCACATCGAAGGTTGCGGGCTGGATGGCTTCCAGTCGGTGCCACCCTGGTTCAATGTGTCATGCAATTATGTGGTTTTAGGTGGGCTTATGACTGGGATTTTACATTAGGCCCTACCTATATGCACCTGGTATGTAAGCTATCATGGATTAGATCAGCTACAATTACCAATTAAGGGGTGGATCAATGCTGTAAAAAATCAGATATAGGGATGTATACCTATAGAGTTTTGGAGGGCTTCTGTAACGAAGGCCTCTTCTTTCAAACTATTCCTCCATTCATTACTTAGTTTAGGTTAAACTAAAATAAAAAATGAAATCTAGTTTGGTCTAAATGTCTGTTGTCTTTTAGACGAACGACGCAAGATTTGGTATTCCCTATAAATTTTGAAGTCTATGGCGAGACTCATCAAAATGAATAGATCTAGAATAGAAACGATCGAATCGGTCCTACCTAAATGATTGGGAGATCAGTGTAGATTATAGTACCTTAAGTAGTATTGATCTACAATGACTCTTCAAAGATTGAGATCTTTAACAAAATGAACAGCATGTTGGCATAGTTAAATCCATTTAAGTCTTCAACTAACATTAATCAAAACCTCTTTTGGCTGGGAGTGTTCAGAAAACAATAACAACTTCAATAACAACAAAAGTAGCAATTAAGCAACTAAAAACAACGTTTCACTACGTCAAACTCACTCTGGTCGTCAGATTCCAACGTGTCACACACAAGAAAAACAGTTCTTAGCTTTATAACCGATGTCAATTAAATCCTGCAGATTTAAACGGTTGTTAAGGTTAGTTTTTTGTTGTGGGTTTTATGCTTAGCGTTTCTAAGTTCTAGTTGGAACGGTTTCTTTTCGCAACTAGTATAGTTTAAACTGTTTAGTTTATTTACTATCCTGTGCTTGGACGACCTTATTTTCCCATGAAGTCTGTGAGTTTGCGAGAACTTTGTCATTTGTGGGGTTATTGAAATCTTTGTCCTTGACATGGGCATGACCTAACATCACCCCCCTGTGGTCATGGGGGACCACGCACACAGGTGTGGACGTCCGTCCATGGGCACGAGTTAGGATGCCATTGTTTAGTTTAAGCTGTATGCGCAGTTTATCGGGAACCTTGTACAGGAACCTTATAGGTTTCGGCCAACGTATCTCTGTACGTTTACCTCTTTCTGCATAAAGAGGTGCGTTAATGGAGAGGACGCTGGCGTGATGTTCGCCGCTTCTCCACGCTGAAAAGTTGTTTTACTGTTGCTATTTTTAATTTTTGGACGTTTATCTGGACTTATTTTGTTCAGTGGTTTTTTAATTTTTTATCAAGGACTTTACGGACAGCTTGGTTAGTACTTCCTAACCGGAATATTGGGCTGTCTGCCTCCTGTCAAACTCCAGCACAAACCTTGCACAAACTTTGCTTGGAGAACTACGTGGCTGCAGTTTTTTGTTTTGCTTACCTGCTGCTTCTGTCAACCTCCTGTGTCGTCTGGACCGTTCTGGACTTTCTCCTGTGCTCCTCTTCGAGTCATGCTCATTCAAGTTACATCTCACTGCTTCTTGGTTATTTCTCTCGGAGCCGTGGGTCTGCTGTTAGCGGCTAGCTCTGTGCTAGCTTCCCCCGGCTTGGCTGGTGCGATGTTGACCTACTCCGCTTCGCAGCTGCTTGGACTTAACAACTGCTCCATTCCACCTTCTGTTTCCATCATCAAACAACTGGGACTTCTGCGTAGACCTCGTTACATCCATAGAGGCTCTCGAAAGAAATCTGTTTATTCTCGCTCTGAATTGATTCCGTCCGGGAGACGTGTCGCACCTCAACTACGTCATCAGAACGCTGCGTCTGTAGTCCCTTGTAGTCCGCAGCGCACGAGGTGGCAAGGAAAACGTGGAGTGGATTTCAGTCTGCTTAAACCGGTTCAAAAAGCTCCTACACCAACTAGCATTAAAATAGAACTTTTCAATGTACAATCACTATCCAATAAATCATGTCTAATTCATGATCACATTCTGGAGAAAAACTTGGACTTCATGTGCCTCACAGAAACCTGGCATCAACCAGACGTGTTCAGTTCTCTGAATGAAGCTTGTCCATCTGGATACAGTTATCTGCAGAGAGCCCGCAGCACTGGCCGCGGTGGTGGTCTGGCTGTAATTTACCGCAGTAATTTAAAATTGTCACATCTGTCTTCTCATAATTTTTCTTCTTTTGAATGTTTGGCCTTCAACTTCAAAGCCCCACTCCTGATGAACGTTATATTGATTTATAGACCTCCCAAACCACATGTTTCATTTAACTCAGAAATACATGACCTCCTCACTTTTTTCTGCACCTCCCCTGTAAAAACTATTTTTCTTGGCGATCTAAATATCCACATGGACAATTCCTCTTCCCCTCTGGCAACAGATTTTAAGTCTCTTTTGGAATCTCTCAACCTCACCCAACATGTGGACGCCCCTACGCACAACAGGGGGCATACTCTGGATTTGGTGATTACAGACACTGTACTTAATAACTTGTCTGTATATGACCTGGGTGTCTCAGACCACAGGGTCATCTCCCTGGAAGTGCCTTCAACTTCGCCTGCTTCTAACCCAAAACGACCTATCCAGTTCCGTGACTATAAAAACATTTCCCCTGATGTTTTGTCTGCTGATCTTCACACCCTGACCGCTGTCAATCACTCATCTGCAGATGACTCTGTGGATTATTACAACCAATCTCTCCAGGAGCTTCTGGACCTACATGCTCCCCTGAAGTCAAGACTGGTGTCTTTCTCCCGTTCAGCCCCCTGGTACACTGATGAGCTGCGCAGGATGAAGGCAACTGGCCGTGCTATTGAGAGACGTGTAAAATCATCTGGTCTCTCTGTGCACAAGCAAGCGTACAAAGAACATCAGAAAGCGTACGCCTATTCGCTTAAAGAAGCACGCTCCAAATATTATTCCAACATCATCAACACCTGCCCTGGAAACTCTAAACAGCTCTTCTCCACAATAACTCATCTGCTTAATCCCATTAAACAAACTCATGAGGACTCTGTTCAAAAATGCAACCTGTTCCTCTCATCATTTAAAAACAAAGTTGACACTATCAGATCTCAGCTCCACAACCTCCCTGATCTTAGTGTACCATCTACCCGTCTGCTTTCTGGGACCCTGAGCAGCTTTGATGAAGTCGTTCAGAGTGAGGTAGAGACCATCCTCAAGAAAATGAAGCCTTCATCCTGCGCCCTGGATCCCTTCCCCTCGTCTCTCATAAAATCCAATCACTCTGCAATAAGCCCATTAATCACACAAATAATAAACAAGTCTCTACAATCTGGTCATGTTCCATTGCCTCTAAAAACTGCCATCATTAGGCCTCTTCTGAAAAAATCTAATTTGGATCCCGACATTTTTTCTAATTACCGCCCAATTTCCCACCTCCCATTTCTGTCCAAAGTGCTGGAGAAAGCAGTTGCTGCTCAGCTGCAGGACCACCTACAACAACACTCCCTGTATGAGAAATTCCAGTCTGGATTCAGAGCAGCTCACAGTACTGAGACTGCACTGCTGAGAGTAACAAATGATGTCCTCATGGCTGCTGACACTGGTTCTCCCTCCATCCTTGTCCTCCTTGACCTCACTGCAGCCTTCGACACTGTGGACCATAATATCCTCCTCCACCGTCTTCATGTGGAGGTCGGTCTCTGTGACATTGTCCTGGACTGGTTCAGATCTTTCCTCTCCGATAGGCTGGAATGTGTTAGCCTTGGCAATGCCACTTCCCAGACAGTCGGTGTCTCCTGTGGTGTCCCTCAGGGGTCAGTTCTGGGGCCCCTGCTGTTTTCCCTCTACATGCTGCCTTTAGGTCAAATTATCAATCAGTTCAACATTTCTTTTCACTGCTATGCCGACGACACGCAGCTTTACATCAGGACTGGAACATCATCATCATCCCTATCTCCGTCTTCACTCACTGTTCTCTCTGCCTGCCT
Source organism: Garcialebias charrua (assembly GCA_038048925.1). NCBI lineage: Eukaryota > Metazoa > Chordata > Actinopteri > Cyprinodontiformes > Rivulidae > Garcialebias > Garcialebias charrua. Next base: position 22,439 of record JBBPBX010006031.1, read on the forward strand.
GGAGGAAATAAAGGCATGGATGAATCAGAATTTTCTTCAATTAAACTGCTCGAAGACTGAGGCCATATTGATTGGCACCCCTCACCAGATACAAACATCAACTTTAACAACAATCTCCTTCTCTGGTCAAGACATCCCCCTCTCCACCTCTGTTACAAATCTTGGAATAAAAATGGACTCTCATCTTACATTTGAAAATCACATTAAGCATCTGTTTAAAACCTGCTTCTTCCATCTTCGAAACATCTCCAGACTTCGCCCTTCTCTGACTTTTCCTGATGCTGAGAAACTCGTCCATGCCTTTGTCTCCTCCAGGCTCGACTACTGCAACTCCCTGTTTATTGGTATCCCTGGCAAAAACCTTCAGAAACTTCAATACATTCAAAACAGTGCAGCAAGGATTCTGTTGAGAGTTCGTAAATTTGAACATATTACACCCATTCTCCATAACCTCCATTGGCTTCCTGTCACCTACAGAATTCAATACAAAACTGCTCTCATTACCCATCAATGCTTGCACGGCACTTCACCTGACTATCTAAAGGACATTCTTGCACCATATTCATCCACCCGGTCTCTACGATCACAGAACAGTAATTTCCTTCATATTCCTCGGACCAAGTTGAGGACCATGGGAGACCGAGCATTCTGTGTGGCTGCCCCCCGCCTGTGGAACTCCCTCCCTGATGACCTGAGAGCTCCACAGTCACTGGTTGACTTTAAAAGCAGCATAAAGACCTTTCTTTTTAAGCAAGCCTATTCTGCCTCCACATGATTTTATCTTTGATCTTAGCTGATATCATTATTGATTTTACTTGATTTTATCACTTGTTTTATTTTATTTATTTTTTAAGCAAGCCTAATCTGCATCCACATGATTTTATCTTTGATCTTAGTCGATATTATTATTGATTTTATTTGATTTTATCACTTGTTTTATTTTGATCTTTGCTTTATTACACTTTGTAGCACTTTGAGATTTTTATTAATGAAAAGTGCATTATAAATGGAATTCATTATTATTATTATTATTAATTCAGGTGTGTCACAACTGTCGGCGCAGTCGCAGGTGTGTCTGACTGGTCAGACTGCGACGGGTCACTGTCGTTGTGGTGTGTGTCTTCCCACTTCATGACTGAAGAGGTGCTCTTTGAGTCTGTAAGAACTATGTCATTTCTGAGTAGTTCTAGATTCAAATGCTCTTGAACCAAGGTTTCATTGAAAGCTTGGCTGATAGCCGAATTACCTGTCCCAGAGGACAGTACAGCGTCCTCGGTGTGGGACCCTTGGATCTCCACATCGTCCTCTACCTGTGGTAGGAAGTGTGAGTTTGCCCCCCTTTTGTTTGAGGAGGGGTCCTCAAAATCTGTAACAATGATGTCCAAGTGACTGTCAGTGTCTGGTAGACTGTCACTCTCTGGACTCAAATGTCCTTGAACCAAGATTTCACTGAAAGCTTGGCTGTCTGCCGAATTACCTGTCCCACAGGACAGTACAGCGTGTTTGGTGTGGGATCCCTGGACCTCCACACCTTTCTCTACCTGTGGCAGGTAGTGTTCAGTGAGTGCTGCATGTGTCAGTTCACAGAGGAGGTCCTCGTGATGGGCCAGAGTCTGGTCCAATTGTCGAGTCTCCTCTGTCTCACCTGTATCTGAAGGTTCACTTACCGGGTTTGTGCTCTCGGTCGGGGATTCCCGTGTGACTTCTGCGGTACCTGTTGTTAGACAGTCAGTGTCCTGACCTTGGGGAGGCACCTCAATTGGCAGTGGACTGCTCACTGTGGCCCACATTGTCTGATTGCCATAATTCATAATCGCGTCGAAACGGTTTATAAAATCTTGGCCAACCAAAAATGGAGTCTGGAGTGAGTCAAGTTCAGACACAAATACCGGGTGGTATAGTGACATCTTGCCTATCTGCATGTGAACCATAGCTGTTAGGGTTGTTCTCGTCTTTGCGAGGCCCTGTTGCTCACTAAAAGTGTATTTCACAAATGGTATTTGCCTGTTAACACTGTTAGCGGCGGTCCTTAGCTCCTCAAACAGTTCGGCCGACATGATAGACACGTCGGAACTACAATCCAGGAGTGCTTCTCGCGCGAGGACCTCCTCCAGTGTGATTGGCAGGTAAGCTTTCCTAGCCATCCCCCTTTTGATAAGGTTACACAGAAACCGTTTAGGTCTTTTCACACATTTCTGTTCACGGGTGACTCCGTCTGTGTAAACTTTGTTGCTGTCAGCATCTTGTTGGCTGTCAGTATCATGACCTTCAGGATGCTTTTGATTGTCAGCAATTTGTTTGCTGTAAAAATCAGCATCTTTGGCAATGTTAATAATAATAATAATAATGATGAATTCCATTTATAATGCACTTTTCATTAATAAAATCTCAAAGTGCTATGTTGACGTTGTCGTTGTCAACAATGTGCTCTGAGTCTTTGTAAAAGACAGTGCTGCACATCGCTTCACCAGGTTGGACAATGTTGTTTGTGTTATCATCACCGATAATGCCACACATTGTATCAGCTTGGTCAACCACTGTAACATTCAAATCATCTAACAAACGACTTACTTCCTCAGTCTCTTCCGAGCACGGAGGCGTCATTCCCTTAGTCTGGAGCTTGTGTGACTCTTTGCATGTCTCGAACAGTTCTGCTTGAGGTGCAGGGGCAGGAGGGCCGCGTCTCGGGGGTTCCTATAGGGACCGACCATTGTACAATGGGTCACGGCGCCCATACATCAACTTCTTACGAAGTTCACCCACTGTTAGACCTCGGTCTAAACCCATTTGGTTCGATCTAAACCATATTGGTTCACCTAGAGAGTGAACACCTACCTTTTGTGGTTCTTTACTTGTCTTAGATTTGTCAATCTGAGGTGCACGAAGAGCAGAACTCCCTTTGAACCAATTTGAGTCACTATTCTAGCTGGCAGCAACATTCTGTTGTTTGTTATTAACAAAATCCTGTGTATCCTCGCACACTGTAGGAGCGGGAACCTCTTCTATCAGCTGCGAGTGGGATTTGACCTTTTGACCTGGGCACACCACTGAGGATGTTTTATGTTGTGTGAGCACATCAAAAACCGTAACAGCGTACTGTTTTATCTCCTCCATGGTACTTTCATTGAAATCAGCCTTGAAACATACACATTTGCTGTGCTTAGGCAGGAGATTTGCACTGAAAAGACGTTTAAACTCTTCATTGTCCTCTATGCCAGGGACAGTTATGTCACCCGAATAGACAGAGAGAAGCCTGTCAAAAAACAACAGGGGATGTTCACCTGATTGCTGAAGGACATTCCTCGTAGCAAAGTAATTACCACGAGTTGAGGCAGTGCCTCCCTTGTGAGGAAAAAAGGTAGCATTAACACGGCCTGAACGAACCCATTTAGGTTCGAGCAGAGAGTAGGCCCTCTCAGTTGTTGCACGTTTGTGAACGTCCATTATTGTATAGATATTCTTGTGAAAATCAAGGAAGATGTTTCTTATTTTACAGTGTGCAAATACATCATCACTTTTAATGTGGCATTGAGTAAATTAAAACCAACCAGCCTCCAGGTTTATGTGTTTCACTATGTGTAATAAGTTTATTATCATAGGTACCATATCTCAGGAATTATCCTCAATGAGTTGTAAAGTTAAATACCCGTAGGCAGTGTTAACTAAATCCAGAACTTATAATCAAACAACAGTTACTAACTAACCCAATCTGATTTCCGTCTATTCACACCATTGCTTATAAAAGTGATCACTGAAATGCAAGGATTAACTGTAAAAATGTTTCAGGATGCTGTCTCAAACTGTCTTAAAAAGACGTACAGCAGTTTCAATGAAACTGCTATCTTACTGCAGTCGACAGTTAACGGGAGAGAAAAAGCCTTCCAGTTTGTGATTTCAAATAGACTTGTATTCCAAATAAACAGGAGTGTGTGTGTGCTCAGTGAACAACCAAAATGTTATGTCAAATAAAAATCAGTGATTTTTATTAATATGTCGACCAGTGACAAGATCAAAACAAGTTTGGCTATCTTTGTGTGATTTTTGTTAAAATCAAAACAAAAGATGCATCATCCATCCATCCATCCATTTTCGTCCACTTATCCGGGGTCGGGTCGCGGGGGTAGCAACCTAAGTAGGGAGACCCAGACTTCCCTCTCCCCAGCCACATGGAGCAGCTCCTCTGGGGGAATCTCAAGGCGTTCCCAGGCCTGCCGAGAAACATAGTCCCTCCAGCGTGTCCTGGGTCTTCCTCTGGGCCTCCTCCCGGTGGGACATGCCCGGAACACCTCCCCAGGGAGGCGTCCAGGAGGCATCCTAACCAGATGCCCGAGCCACCTCAACTGGCTCCTCTCGATGTGGAGAAGCAGCGGCTCTACTCCGAGTCCCTCCCGGATGACTGAGCTTCTCACCCTATCTCTAAGGGAGAGTCCAGACACCCTGCGGAGCCACTAGAGGGCGCTAGGGGCGCCGCTCCTCCTTGGAACTGCAGCTTTTCTTCTTCACCATTTGAATATTTTTTTTTTTTATAAAAGTGAAATAATAAAATAAAAATATTTCGAAATGCATGCATATATGTTTTTAGTTGTGTAGGATAAATATTTTATGAGTAATGATTGTTTTGTTTGTTTCAAAAAACGTTTTCTGATTGTGAGTGACGTACTTCCGGTTTCCCCGCTCGGCGCCGCCTGGGGGCTTTTCCCATGCTTTTCCATTGAATCTAATTATAACTATCCGCCGCTAGCGGCCGTAGTTTATGTCCCATCAGTACAAAACTTTTGGACTGTACAGGTCGCATTTTCCCCCGCCCTCGAGCCTGGACTGTCTCTTATGCCACGGATCGACAGCACTTCCGGTTCGAGCCAAGGAGGGGGGGAGCGGGGGATTCCCTCTGTTTACAGTCAGACCTGATCATCACACGGACAACTAGCGAGTAGCGACGTTGAAACAGCAGTAATTATTAATGGTGCCTTTCTACACAGGTAAGCAAGTAATAATTAGTGAGTTTAATAAATCGCTGAGCACACATGAGCAAAGTTTGAGCTGTTTTCATCTGTGTTCGGGACATGGTGGTGTGTGTGGGACGGTGGTTGTTGCAGTCAGTCACAGTAGCTAGTAGCTCTGCTCATGGTTGTGGTGTACTGTCTGCAACATTATAAAAGTTGCTACTTGCTAGTTATAAACCCGAATGTGTGAAGACGACTCCTGTCTGTCCATCTTCAGCTCATGAACTGTTTACTCCTCAGAGTGTCTGTCTGTGTTAGTTAACTTTTGTCTCGTTTCGTTTAGCAGCAGTTGCAAATTTTCTGATGAATAAATCTGAATGAATAAATAAACTTTAGTTTTAGTTTAGTTTAGTTAAACTTTAGTTTCATTATAAGTTGTGCTGTTGTTTCAAAGACACTAAACTTAAATAAATCAAGTAGCAGAAAGATTTAAGCATTAAATAGTTTGAATTTTTCATGTTATGAAACAGTGATTATATAATTATTTGAATTTAATTTTAATATTATAAAGATCACTGTGGATGGATCAATGCAATTGAAATAACCTGGATATTATTATTTATGTTGTATTAAGAAAGTTAAAATGTGATTACATATGTGCACACAAAGCACTTCAAGCAATGTGGAAAATGCTAAAAAAAAATACATAATTAATGTGCCTTCTGTACTTTCTTTACAGAAAAAAATCCACACAACACCTTCATCTCTACACATCTACCACCTGTGTAACAGACAGAGAGACAAAATGGAGCAGGAGACATTAAATAATTCAGTGAAGTCACTGAAAAAAAAATCTCAAAAGTGAGTATTTTCTTCTCAGACCTGGCTGGATTCTCCGGCTTTTTTTCAAGATCGCCAAAGAGAACCAGCATTCTCGATGAAGTGGTGGCCCACAGAGTTCCAAGAGCAAGCACAGTGAGGTGGAACTTCCACAGCCGAGCTGTGAACACTGTTTTTGAACACAAAGAAAAACTGCTCCAGTGTTTTGAAACCATCAGGGACTCAGGAAAGTTTGATCCTACCACTGTTAGAGAAGCTGGAGGCTTTGTTCGGCTGCTGGAGGATGAAAGCTTCAGCTTTTTCCTGAAACTGTTCCATCTGGTCATGCCTCATGTGGACATTCTCTACAACCAACTCCAGAAGCGGACCATCGACTCAGTCTTTGTTCAGAGAATCATGCAGCAGTTCACAGACCACATTCAAAAAATCAGGTACCGGTAAATTGAAATTAATGTGTATGTTGTGCTGTTTAATATTACTGATACAGTATTTTGTTAATGTCTTATGATTCATTCATTCATTCAACCTTTATTTATACAGGCTAGCCTCATTGAGTCACGGGGACTCATTTACAAGAGGGACCTGTCTCACTCACACCAAACAACCATCCATTCTCACACTCACACCTAGGGTCAATTTAGAGTCACCAATCAGCCTAACAAGCATGTTTTTTGGTCTGTGTCTGTGACACAAATGATTGAACTACTTCACATTTCTTGTTATTTTACCTGGTGACTAAAATATGAACACTGTTCTCTTATGGTCCTGCAGAGACTCACTCCCTACTATTTGTGGAGAACACAGTGGCAGTGTATCCCAGATGGCCAAGAAACGCCGCACACTGGGCCCTGGTGAACGTCAGAGGATAGCTACAGAGGTGAGCAGCTAAATGCATGATGTGTCTTTTACCGTACAATGTTTTTCATCATATTAGTTCTGTATTTTGAAAAAGTGAGGAGCACTACATCTTTCTAATTACAATGTCAATTTGAATTGTTGCTATTAAATGTACACATATACTCATAAATTGTTAGATGTTAAATAATTAGAAAGCTGACTAGCCATTTCCCTATCCTCTTGAATACCAGGAAAAATAAATATTGTCCATGCCCAATATTTTATTATTCATATGGAAGAGAAAGGTGCCAAAACCCACCCTTTCATATTTAGCATAATTGAAAAGCACAAAATCAGTCAGAGAATCTTTATTGCCATTTGCACCACATGTGGTACATGTGATGAAACAAGATTATGTACACAGGGTCCCAGTTACATCCACCAATAAAATGTAAGAGAAAAACAGTAATAACATCTAAGATATGAACTAAGAAATACATCTACTAACAATACACTAAGCACTAATATCATAGAAAGCATTACTCCAAACAGCAGCACAAACATGAGTCTGTATGAGCAGATGGGCACGAATGAACACAGAAACATGAAACAGATCAGCAGCAACATGTGATATTTCAAAGTGATTCTTCTGGTAAGAGATTCAGGAGTCTTAACAACCTCAGGGTAGAAGCTGTTCCTCAGTCTCTGTAGAGAGCAAAAAGAGTTAATTCAGTAATATGCTGTGGGTGGGAGATATTCAGGTGTACAGATGTCCTCCAAGGAGAACAAATTTAAACTGCTGTTAGTCAGGAGGCTATTTTATTAAAGTGGTGCATTCATTTTTTAGGTTTGTGACACAATCTTGGCCCATGTAAAACAAAGATTTACCTTCACAAATCATCTGATCAGTGCTACGCTGCTGCAGGCAGACAGATTCCAGCATTACCACAGTCATTTCCCTGAAGCAGCACTGAACTCCACCATGGAGGCGTACCCACTGCTGAACAAGAACAAGCTGAAAACTGAACTGGCTCTCATCTACAGCGATGAAGATTTCAGGAGCTGCAGTGGTGCTGTGGCTCTGTACGAGCTCTTCATGGGGAACAATCTTCATGACACCTTCTCAGAGACTGTGACTCTGCTGAAAATCCTCATCACAACTCCTATGACCACAGCTGAGTCTGAGAGATGCTTCTCAACACTGAAGAGAATAAAGACCTTCCTCAGGAACACAATGTCACAGGATCGACTCAATGCATTGGCCATGCTCTCCATGGAGAAAAATCTGGTCAAAGCCGTCCCTGACTTCAACCAAAGAGTCATTGAGAAATTTGCTTCTCTCAAGGATAGAAGGGCAAAATTTATGTACAAAACGTAGAACACTGCTTTTGTTGAAATAGTTCATTTAACTACACAGTGTGATACCTTAGCGTTTAGAGCTGAAACACTACAGAGGGTGGTGCAAACAGCAGAGAACATCACTAGTAGCAGTCTCCACAAAAAGAACATCTACCACAGCAGACATCTGTGTAAAGCACACAGCATCATCAAGGATCACCTCCAGTCTGCACAAGGGCTCTTCCATCTACTACCCTCGGGCAGACAATACAGGAATCTGTCATCACACACAAAAAGACTAAAGGACAGCTATTATCCACTGGCTGTCAGATTACTGGACTCTCAATAAATAACACTAAACAACTGGCAATAACTTTGCACCAAGCCACATCTGTGACAACAAAATTTGTTGTCACAGATGTGGCTTGGTGCAAAGATGTGGCTTGGTGCAAAAGCTAATATTTGTTGAACAAATATTAGCTTGTGACAGTAATTATGTGCAATATATATCACATAATTACTGTCACAAGCTAATATTAGCTTGTGACAGTAATTATGTGCAATATATATCACATAATTACTGTCACAAACTAATATTAGCTTCTGACAGTAATTATGTGCTATATATATATATAATATATATATGTATATATATATAGATATGTGTGTGTAGCTTAAATTACAACCTTGAACTACTTATTCATTTAAATACATCCTGTTGCACCATTGAAATTCTACCATGTTGTTTTTTACTATGTTTGTAGGACCTTGTATTACTTTTTCATTTGTAGGTACTTTATTTTTGTACCTTTATTGCATGCTTTAGTATTTTTTTTGTTTGTTCTTTGTTGTTTTAGTGAGTTAAATTGTTGGTTCTCAATCTGAGCATTTCATTGTACTGTTGGCCTAGTTTTAATCTGCATTTGATAAATAAACACCAGAAAAACTTGAAACGTTATTTTTTCATTTTTGAGAAAATAGCCCCCCCTGGTGGTTAACTGAGGAACCGCCACTGGTCCAGACACCCTGCGGAGAAAACTCATTTCAGTCGCTTGTATCCGAGATCTCGTTCTTTCGGTCACAACCCAAAGCTCATGACCATAGATGAGGGTGGGAACGTAGATCGATCGGTAAATTGAGAGCTTTGCCTTTCGACTCAGCTCTCTCTTCACCACGACAGACCGGTACAGCGCCCGCTTCACTGCGGATGCTGCACCTATCCGCCTATCGATCTCACGCTCCAGTTTTCCCTCATTCGTGAACAAGACCCCGAGATACTTAAACTCCTCCACTTGGGGCAGGACCTCCTCCCCGACCCGGAGAAAAGATGTATCATGTGTGTTATATTAAACTTTCTGTTTAAAATAAAATTGAAGCTTATGTGCACAGAATTATGATAAAGGTGTCAAGTTTTATCAAAATGTAGACATGTCTGCATTAATTCTGTGTAACTATCCTGCTTTAAAAATTTGATTTTACGTGAAAATCAAATTAAAGGATGCTGTGTGTCTTACACTTCAAACTGTACTCTATTCAAAAACAGGACAGTCGACATGCAGACAGAATTACATACAACCGTAGTTTTCACAGTATCCAACAGATAGGGGTGCAGAGCGTGATATGAGTCTATCACAGCGACTACAATTTCTCTTTCTGACCGCTATAGAGGCGCTGGTGTCACCCGTGAGCGCAGCCGTAGCTTTTAGCGTCCACCGACTTCCACAAACGGATCAAAAGCATCAATCAGAAAGCACTAGAGCCTTCACGTGACAATCCCTAGAACCCCAGTCTCATGAAAGACGATTCAATGTGACTAACATCGTTTGGACTGTGAGCCTTTAAACATTGTTTAAAAGAAAACAGTCGGACCCTGTAGCTCAAACCAGTTGCAGCTTCCGGTGTCACGTGACCTGGTCACATGGCATTCGGTAGTCTTACACCAACTGACTCAATACACCCATTAAAATCTCAAAAACACCGCGATGAAACAGTCTTTCAAAGATAGTAACGGAAAACAAGCATGAAGCTTGTCCAGGGCTGGCAGCTGAAGTGAAAGCTGACGAGGAGTGTGGGCCGTCCCACCCTACACGCGTCACCACTTACAGCGTAACCGACCAATCACAGCGAAGACAGAACTATAGTTCTTAACCCAAGCGCTCATGGGTAATGTAGTCTTCCAAACCTTCCGTCTCTATACGTCATGCACGGTGACGTGTCGTTCGAAAGACGCGTTCACGGACCTCAAGGTCGTCGGACTTTATCGTTGAACAGACTTTTTAACTTCCTAAAACACTCATAAATATCACAAAACACAGCGGTTAAGCAGTCTTGACGATATTACATGCATGGAACCCAAACAACACAGATAAACCATCAGAAATGTGTGAAAAAATGAAATCTGACAACCAGCAGTCTACAGAACCAACTTTTTTGAACACAACACACAATCATAGCGTCATGCAGTCGAAGCTCCGGGAATGCTAACGTTAGCTCGACCCAAAGTTCTAGACACTTTATCACAAAATAAACGAATAATACACCGCAGAAAAGTCTGTCAACGAGCCAAATCACAAACAGGCTAGCCCCCCCGCCTTCCTGAGGAAGACAGCAAGTCTAACTGTTGAGCACAACGGACTTTACGTCAGTCGGAACCAGATTCTCGTCCGGTCCAAATGCACGAAGCTGAGTGGGCTCTCCCGAACCTCAAACAAACCACGTTGCAACAGAAAAAAGCACACTGGAGCAGCACAACAATGTAAAATAGCAGACAACAGTAAACCGCAGATGTAATGAGAAGAGCAGAGCGGCGACACGGCGGTCACAAAAAGAAAACTTCATGCAGCTTTGCGACACGTTATGAAACGTCTCACAGACACACACAAAATTCCATCACCAGCAGCTTCAAACATACGTTTAAAAGTAAAAGAAAAATAATTCTAACGTGAAATGAACCAGACAATGTAGTGATTAGCAACTCCCGAACACTCACCAGCCAGAACTATCTTCCCAGGTCCAAAGCAAGGATGCGAACTATGCCAACAAATACCGTAACAATAGACTACACAAAAAACAATTTAATAACCGTTTAGGGATGCGGACGAGCCACCATTAATGTAATAATATAGGACTTACGGGCCCACCATTAATTGTGTAATTAAACACTTACGGGCCCACCATTATGTAACTGAACACCGAGCGGTGCCAATTATATTTAAGGGATATAATACTTGTCAGTTTGCTGACCAGTACAATATTCCAGAAGAAGTTGGAGCAGATTTGATCTGACCCAAATTCATTCGCGAGTTCACCCTTTTTCCGGCTTAAATTGCTTTGATGTGACTGAACAAAATGTAATTTCACGAGAGACTTCAACTTATGTTGATCCACCAAAAGATAGACCTTTTATTGAAACAATCATAAACGTACATTAAACATTTGTATCGATATTAGCTCGGATTTAATAACTACTTGTAGACAAGAATTCAAATTAAACAAACAGACAGTTAGAGTCTAACTCCTGTTGGCACATTTACTTAAAAGATTAATGGCTTATGAAAAATAAGAATAAGGAGGAAGAAATAGGATGAAATGAAAGCTAAGTTTAACGGAAGTTAATTATTTTGAAATGACAGGGTGACACTTTTCCCCACACGAGTTACAGCTGGGCTCCCGCACGCTCAGCCCACATCCACGACTCTTTACCTGTTGACGATTTATCTCTGTAGAAAAGAGCTGAGAAGTATCTGGACATACTCAATGGATTGTTTTGTCCAACAGCTGTCCAGTTGAAACTTCAGCGTGTGTGTGCTAATTCCACGATACGAGGAAACTTGCCTCTCTCGGCAGGAAACAAGGTGAACTCCTGACTGAATTTCAAAATAAAACTCCCAGAAAACAAATTCTTTCAGAAATGAGTGAGTGAGTCACAGCAAGGCTTTACTGTAACTCTGCTGAGAAACGTAGGTCTAATTGACACAATGACCACCACGTTTCCAGCTTTTTACAGAGGAGAAAACCAGTTGTTTAGTTAGTGGTCCCTCTTTGCACTAAAGTCAAAACGGGAAGTAAGACTTTATATGGAGGGCGGAGTCTGCCCACCTCCTGAATGGCTACTGGCTGGTTTAACAAAATAAAGGAGGGATTTTTCATTCCCATAGTGGAAGGTCTATGAAGGACAACAGAAAAACTGTTTACATAAGCGGCCAGATGGCGCTTGTTGGTACAGAGAATATTATGGCTAACTTGATAGACAAAGCAGAGAAGGAAGTTAAAAGTTTCCCTGACTTGTACCTTAGATTCAAAGCCTACTGTACTGAAGAATAAACCAGCAGAAGGGTCAAACTCATGCAAGTAACAGATCATCATTAAATGACAAAAGTAAATCTGATCAATTCTGAATTAACACACATTAAAAGAAAGTTCTTTCTGATTGATTGGTGTCCATTAATTCAAAATAATTGTAACAAAATAGTGTCCACTTGTCCCCTTGAGAGCTTCAAGAAAAGTCTAACACTTAAGAGTTTCAGAGATGTGAAGAGGTTTAAATCCCATAACGGACATGAGGGTGCTGTGTCACTACAGTATAAAGACAAAAGTAACGGACAAGTAATTTTTCTTGTTGAAGTAAAACCTATGGTATTTTCATTGGCAATAATATCAAATTTTCAATATGTTAATAATCATAAAACATAATTTGATGCACGTCGAATTAGAATCATTATTTTTGTGCTATTCTAATTATTTTATTTAAAAAATGAAATTATTACATATTTGTTGTTCTATTTTTCTTTTTCCACAGGTACACAGGCTACCGCTAATCATCTAGATGTGGGCACACAAACCTACTTTTCTCCAATTTTCATTTCACCTACACATACGTCACAAATAGAACTTCTTAGCACCCCTGTATTTCAGAGTACCAGCTCTTTATTTGAGAGTAGCTGCCCTGTTGTCCAGCATCATCAAAGTGACGAGGAATACTTACCATCAAGCAGCTCACAGGAGAGTTCAGAAACACATTCACAACAATCCACTCAAGTTCAGATGACAAGCCAGACTTTTACTTGGTTTGTTGGACAAAGCTTGCATTATTGCTTCAGCTAATATGTTGCAGCCGCTGTAAAACCAACAACTTGGAGACAATCAGAAGTACACGGGGCATAATGCTTATGGTACTTCTGAAATGCAGATTTTGCGATGACGTCACTACTTGGTACAGTCAGTCATACGTCACTACTTGGTACAGTCAGAAATATCCCGACAGGGAACATTTTACTCTCATCAGCAATTCTCTTTAGTGGTGCTCTAGCCAGTAAGGTTCTACGAATGTTCAAACATATGAACATGGTAGTCATCACACTTAGAACATTTTGTAGGCATCAGCAACAATATCTTTTTCCAGCAGTTAAAACAGTCTGGAAATACTCACAAAGTTGTATGCTAGAATGTTTGCAAGCTGAACAACGGCCACTTGCTTTAGCTGGAGATGGTCGTTCTGACAGCCCTGGACACAGTGCTAAGTTTGGCTCATATATGATGCTAGAAGTTCATGTCAACGCCATCATCGATACACAGCTATTACAAGTAAGAAATGAATTGTTTTGTTAATTACTTTTTAAGAGTTACAATTAATAACAATCATTTGACAGAGAATCGAAACATAACTAATTATATTTTTCTTTAATGTTATGTCTCAGAGTAATGAGGTTGGTGGAGCCACTCACATGGAGAAAGAAGGACTGAAACGGTCAATTACATTTCTTGAGAACAAAGACCTCAAAATAGGAAAGATGGTTACTGACAGGCATGTTCAAATAAGAAAATGGCTAAAGGACGAGAAGCCTGACATCGTCCACTTTTTTGACATTTGGCACATAGCAAAGTGTACGTAAAATGTCTTTAATAAAATGTATATGGTTTAGTATTGTTTATATGTGACATATGATTATTTAATTAATTAATACATTTAATTTTCTCTGAAAATTTCAGCCCTGAAGAAGAAGCTGTGGAGTTTATCGAAGGAGAAGGAATGTAATCCTCTTTCAGACTGGGTCAACAGCATAGTAAACCATCTCTACTGGTCTGTCATCTCAATCGCTCCTGACCAACCCAATCTTATGCTGGTGAAGCTTCTCAGTCGTCCAGGACATGATAAAACAAAAAGGCATTCAATACAAGATCAACTGGACTTTATTTGTAACAGAAAAAGGTTCGACTCCCATCCGGGAGGCTTTCTCAATTCCATGAACAACTGTGCGAAGTTTGGAGTTATAACAGAACCACGCACCATCATGTGTAAGTTTCAAGCTGAGGTAACACATACATGTAAATTGACAGATCACACCTCAACAGTAGGGGAGGAGGTCTGAGATTTCAGCTTTCCAAGACTTATAACTCAGCTTTGGAACTGATTCCGAAACGTTCTACACTGGATGGGAACAGAGGTGTCTTGTCTGTAAATTAGACTAACAAATTTCTTTGAGAAGCCTCTGTTTGTTGGTTGGGAGTTGTTTGTTGTCAATTTACATACAGTGTTGTGTCTTCTGTCAGAGACCTCAAGGGAACCCCCTACTGTTGAGGTGTGATCTGTCAATTTACATGTATGTGTTACCTCAGCTTGAAACTTACACATGATGGTGTATGGTTCTGTTATAACTCCAAACTTCGCAGTTGTTCATGGAATTGAGAAAGCCTCCCGGATGGGAGTCGAAATGTTTTCTGTTACAAATAAAGTCCAGTTGATCTTGTATTGAACGCCTTTTTGATTTAACCCAATCTTATCGTTTCTAAATGGCTGTCTCTGATCAACCACATTGTCAACATCCACGAACACAATGATGAGCTCTTCCCTCATTGTTTGCATCCAAGGCTTACTCGGAAAAAATGGCTAAAACCAAGTAAGTTGTTTATATTTTATAGGTGAACATGTTTGTTTATTCATAAATAAGAATTTTCTACATCAAAATTTTTAATCTTTCTTTAAAATTATGTACTTTCAGATTTGCAGTTGAGACCCTGGTGTTTGTTTTCTGGCTGGCAGGTGGAGCATCCTGAAGGTGGTTTGAGTGTTTGGGACTGCTCGTTCTTCTGTCCACTGCGTCCATCAATAGGACCTGGAGGTGGTGTCCCGTGTGTTTGCAGGGCTGACACAACACAGAACCTTTTGTTGTTTTGAATCAACTTACTGTTAATAAAATGAATCTAGTAATCAATTTGTTTATTTTATTATTTTTTCGCCTCATCCATGAGGCCACAGCAGTCAACTTCCTACTCACTCCATCCCGACCCTGGATATTTGCAGTCGTGAACAGAGGAAAGATCACATAATAGAACATAGATGACAGATCAAAATTTTAATCTGAGTAAATGTAACATTATAATGGAGAAAAATGTTGATTCAAAATTTCACAATGTCAACAAATCCCCAAAATGTTGGGACAGGTAGCAATGAACAAATAAACAAGAATTAATGTTGCATAGACTTGTTTAAGACGTTTATTATTTATATAATGTCCGCTATAATAAAAGTCTAATAGGTCAATTGGAGTACCTGTAATCAGTGGTGGGCACGCTAATTAAAAAATTAGTTCCACAATTTCTAAAACGCTTATTAATTTTTTTAGGTCCACAATTTCAAAAGCACAAATGCCTTATGAAAATTAGGGGAAGCTAATCTAATCCGCTATTTATATTCAACAATTTGTAGCTGGCAGCGTTTAGCAATATTTGCACCATACTGCCAACTACAGGTGTTTAAACTGATATACACCTTACCCTACCTCTAAACGGCAATTTGCTCGGGGTGTCATCTATTAAAATATACCTTTCACTCAGGGTCCAAAATTTTAAAAGTTGTTTAATGTGTGGATTGCTATTTCGGCTGCTCCTTTGTCTTTTTCTTTTGTTTTTTGGAGATTTTTCATTAAAGAAGAATCAATAAAGTAATTTTAAAACTGTTTATTGGAAAACTGAAGCGATGCATTCTGGGTACATGATGATGAAACCAGGCTGTTGTCAGGTTGGAGGGACGTGGCTGCTCCTCCTCCACCTTCATTTTCTTAAAATTACTTGGCTGAAGAGTTTTTTTGTGAGATTTGGTGCAATTTTCAGAGGCATTTCTTTCTATAAATATTTTGAGCCCTGATTGAAAATGTTTGTGCACATAAAACTTGCAGAACTCAGTTTGTGTTGTGATTATTATTGGAATGTTGCTCCTGCTGACTTGACATGATGTAATTAATAAACAATAGTATTAAATGTACTTCATTAAAGCTTGTTTTACATTTTTCATAATTGTTTTGTAATTTATTTTTGCACAATTAACACTTATTTTGTCATCTGTTATGATTATAACTAGAAACAGTTTCATTTAAATTAACATTTTAATCAGTGAATTACCATTTTACAGTAGTCAGGCTACAAGTACTTGGTAGCTAAAAAATACACAAATAGAGCAAAAATATATAATGTGCATTGTGCAGAAATGAAGACTTCATCCTAGTCTAAGGAAGCTGGAGTAGATACTGCTGGCATGGAGGCAAGGTGGAGAATTCTCATGCACATAATAATAATAATAATGAATTAAATTTATAATGCACTTTTCATCAATAAAAATCTCAAAGTGCTTTATAATAAGTGTTACTTTTTTTTACATGTGTAACATTATAAAACACTGTTGACATGGCTATATTGATCATTGTATTGCATAGACATTTTTTCCATTTCTTCTAACAAATGTGTTTACAGTCTTGTTTCACTGTAATGATAAAAGCATCTGCCACGTCTAAAAATGCTTTAATAAAACACAGTCAGTGAAATAATCAATAATCAGTTAAGTAATAAGTTTGTTACTGCTCAATAATTACTGAAAGACGCCGGACAAAGTAAGAAAAGTTGATTTTTGTGTTCTGTTGTCAGTCTCTGCTCAAACTGACTGGCAACGAGCTGCTTCTTTAACTACAGCTGCGGGAACCACGTGACCGCCTGTCGGCGAGTACGTGTCGCAACACACACACGCACACATTCACTGCCAGTGTATGCTGGTGCAATCGACCGTAGAACAGGGGGAGGGGGCGGGACAGGACTGTCATGGCTGCCCCCGTGAGCTTTTGGAAAAAGAGGAGGTGGATAGAGCTCCAGCGTTTAAACTTCTTCTTTCTTTTTTAAAAGGAGCTCCTATTTTAAAGTAAAATAAATCAATACATACAAAATTTTAGTCTCTGGATTACAAACGCTAACTGTTTTTGCTGGGATAGGAGTTGTAACCATTGTCTTCCTGGTATGTAAGCAGACACAAAGCATTGTGGGATCAGAACCATGACTGAAAGTTACTGGCAAGAAGGGTATATCCTCTCATTACTTCTGGTTGTAGGTGAGGGGTGCTGTTGGATAGATCATCCATGTTGTGAAATATTTACAGCTAAACCCTCAGTTGTTTAAGAAAATTAAGTCTTTCAAATATATTGCTATTAGCGGTGCTGAATTTTAATCTTAGAAAGCACAAATCCGCTCATGAATTATGCAAATTAGTCAAACCGCTGTTACGCTGACAAAAACGTTAGGTCCTGGAATATATTTCTATCAGTATCACATTACACCCATTATGTGCTATTATTTGTATTCACTTAATTCTGCCTTATAATGTGAAATGTGACACAAGGCAGAACGTTTTTCTCTCGGGCTTTGTTTTCACTAGGGAATAGTTACACGCCTGCACAATTCAACAGACCCAACATTTGATGTTTACATTGAAGCTGATAGTTTATTGGCAGAAAGGAGGGTCACGTGGTAGTGTAGGTGGTCCCAGGGCGGTCCCGAAGCAGTCCCAGGCGGGTTTTATAACCATGGCCCTGCCTTTGAAGATGTGTGTGTGGACTGTGCTCGAAGTCAGGTCTGTTGTTGCTGTAAGGTTTATTCTTATTATGTACAATAAACCTGCAGAAACTTGCACATTTGTTTCAGAGCTTTCCTTCAACCTTTTGAATTCGTAACAATTTGGTGACCCCGACGCTGAGAAGTTTGCAGTTTTGCCTGAAACGGGAGCCATTTGGGGGCTTCCCCCATGAGCGGGACGAGCATGCGCGCAGTCAACAACCGGTGCTTCACAGAGTAGGTGAGCTGAACTCCTCTTATCACAAAATGTCTGCTATCGGATACACTAAATTATTTGTTGACTGAGGGCTGTTTGTCTCCGGGTGGGCCAATGGTTTATTGTGATAGCAGCTAAAAGTAAAAAACGTGAACTACTGTTGGTATTTCATTTGAATGTGCATTTTTTTGTCCGCTGTAAGCGGATTAGCGCATTAGCGTTACATAACGTTCATCTACCCACCTTTGCCTGTAATAAATAAAACATGAATACCTGGTGAATCAGCTCTCATGTAACCTCCAAAGTGACATGTCAACATGTCTCCAATCAAGCTAGATATCAGTAGAAGCACGGCTCAGAGATTCCCTGGATGTGGAACGTCTCATGGAGCTAAAAAAAACACATTTTTAATCACCTTACAAACAAACATAATTTACAAACATTACTGTTTTATCACTTTGTTGATCTGTCGAACAATGACCCAGTGCAAAGTCCTGTAGTACAGAAAGCAAAGGTGGGCGCCAGACCGCTAGGGAGCGCTAATGCGCTAATCCGCTTATAGCGTACCTAAACAATTTGTTAGCTTTACAGCGGTTTGACTAACTTCTTTTATAATTCATACGCGGATTTACGCTATTTTTATTTAAAATGCAGTACCGCTAATAACTAATTATCTATCAGTAAAAACAAAAAAACGTATTTACAGGCTGCTAACAGACCATATCCTGTCAGCTGCAGCGAGGTGTACTGATGTACTTGGTATCCTTCAAGAACAAGGCTTTCCCAAAATGCATTGCGTTTACACTGCGCGTGCGTATTGAGGGAAAATTTTGGATGTTATGGCGGACGAAGCGACGGAGTACACTTTCAAATGTAAGTTATGTTAAAATGTGGGATAAAAAAATTAAAAGCCTAAAGCGGTTATGATTTTAAGCAGATGATAGGCTTTTGTCATTTGCGTAGACATTTTTTTGTATTATTTTTTGTCCGAGATCAGCTCGTACAATGGGTCCCGTAATATTTTCGCCGCTAAGCTACTTTTACTTTTTATTTTTTATTTTTTAAGGGAGCAAGGAGTAGACCGAAGCTTTTATTAAGCTTTTATTATTAAACCATCCACACTTGTTCATTCAGAAAACATTTATGCACGATTATGGCCGCTTATGTTTTCACGTATTTAACCTGTACAAATGAGAAGATCAGGCTACAAGACGCAAAGTAGATGTGTTAAAACCCTGCTGAGGAAAGTGACTAGATCTTAATTAGACATGTGAGTTAATAATTAAGCTTTTATTAAGCCTTCTTGGAGGGGGTATTGGAGAGTGCGCCTCCTGGGGACTCCCTTTTTCTGCTAGGGGACTTCAACGCTCACGTGGGCAATGACAGTAAGACCTGGAGGGGTGTGGTTGGGAGGAACAACCCCCCTGATCTGAACCCGAGTGGTGTTTTGTTGTTGGACTTCTGTGCTCGTCATGGATTGTCCATAACGAACACCATGTTCAGGCATAAGGGTGTACATATGTGCTCTTGGCACCAGGACACCCTAGGTCGCAGTTCAATGATCGACTTTGTTGTCGTCTCATCTGATCTGCGGCCGCATGTCCTGGACACTCGGGTGAAGAGAGGGGCGGAGCTGTCAACTGACCACTACCTGGTGGTGAGTTGGCTCCGATGGTGGGGGAGGATGCCGGTCAGACCTGGCAGACCCAAACGTATTGTGAGGGTCTGCTGGGAACGTCTGGCAGAGTCTCCCGTAAGACGGAGCTTTAACTCCCACCTCCGGGAGAGCTTTGAACACGTTCCGAGGGAGGCGGGGGACATTGAGTCCGAGTGGGCCATGTTCCGCGCCTCTATTGTCGAGGCAGCTTATCAGAGTTGTGGCCGCAAGGTTGTTGGTGCCTGTCGTGGTGGCAACCCTCGAACCCGGTGGTGGACACCGGCGGTGAGGGATGCTGTCAGGCTGAAGAAGGAGTCCTATTGGGCCTTTTTGGCCTGTGGGACCCCGGAAGCAGCAGATAGGTACCGACAGTCCAAGCGGCATGCGGCTCGGGTGGTTGCTGAGGCAAAAACTCGGGCGTGGGAGGAGTTCGGAGAGGCCATGGAGAATGACTTCCGTACGGCTTCGAGGCGATTCTGGTCCACCATCCGGCGTCTCAGGGGGGGAAAGCGGTACGCGACCAACACCATTTATGGTGGGGATGGCGTGCTGTTGACCTCAACTCGGGATGTTGTGAGTCGGTGGGCGGAGTACTTCGAAGACCTCCTCAATCCTACTGGCACGTCTTCCACTGAGGAAGCGGAGCCTGGGGACTTTGGGTCGGGCTCTCCAATCTCTGGAGCTGAGGTCACCGAGGTGGTTAAAAAGCTCCGCGGTGGCAGGGCTCCAGGGGTGGATGAGATTCGCCCTGAGTTCCTTAGGGCTCTGGATGTTGTGGGGTTGTGTTGGCTTACGCGACTCTGCAATATCGCGTGGACATCGGGGGCAGTTCCCTTGGATTGGCAGACTGGGGTGGTGGTTCCCCTATTCAAAAAGGGGGACCGTAGGGTGTGTTCCAACTATAGGGGGATCACACTCTTAAGCCTCCCTGGTAAGGTCTATTCAGGGGTTCTGGAGAGGAGGGTCCGTCGGATAGTCGAACCTCGGATTCAGGAGGAGCAGTGTGGTTTTCGTGCTGGTCGTGGAACACTGGACCAGCTCTACACCCTCAACAGGGTCCTGGAGGGTGCGTGGGAGTTTGCCCAACCAGTTTACATGTGCTTTGTGGACTTGGAAAAGGCATTCGACCGCGTCCCTCGGGGGGTTCTGTGGGGGGTACTCCGGGAGTATGGGGTACCAGGCCCATTGATATGGGCTGTTAGGTCCCTGTACGACCGGTGTCAGAGCTTGGTCCGCATTGCCGGCAGTAAGTCAGGCTCGTTTCCAGTGAGAGTTGGACTCCGCCAAGGTTGCCCTTTGTCACCGATTCTGTTCATAACTTTTATGGACAGAATTTCTAGGCGCAGCCAAGGTGTTGAGAGGATCCGTTTTGGTGGCCTTAGAATCGCTTCTCTGTTTTTTGCAGATGATGTGGTCCTATTGGCTTCATCAGATCGTGATCTACAGCTTTTGCTGGAGCGGTTTGCAGCCGAGTGTGATGCGGCCGGGATGAGGATCAGTTCCTCCAAATCCGAGGCCATGGTCTTGAGCCGGAAAAGGGTAGCATGCCCTCTCCGGGTCGGGGATGAGGTCCTGCCCCAAGTGGAGGAGTTTAAGTATCTCGGGGTCTTGTTCACGAATGAGGGAAAACTGGAGCGTGAGATCGATAGGCGGATAGGTGCAGCATCTGCAGTGAAGCGGGCGCTGTACCGGTCTGTCGTGGTGAAGAGAGAGCTGAGTCGAAAGGCAAAGCTCTCAATTTACCGATCGATCTACGTTCCCACCCTCATCTATGGTCATGAGCTTTGGGTTGTGACCGAAAGAACGAGATCTCGGATACAAGCGGCTGAAATGAGTTTTCTCCGCAGGGTGTCTGGACTCTCCCTTAGAGATAGGGTGAGAAGCTCAGTCATCCGGGAGGGACTCGGAGTAGAGCCGCTGCTTCTCCACATCGAGAGGAGCCAGTTGAGGTGGCTCGGGCATCTGGTTAGGATGCCTCCTGGACGCCTCCCTGGGGAGGTGTTCCGGGCATGTCCCACCGGGAGGAGGCCCAGAGGAAGACCCAGGACACGCTGGAGGGACTATGTTTCTCGGCTGGCCTGGGAACGCCTTGGGATTCCCCCAGAGGAGCTGCTCCATGTGGCTGGGGAGAGGGAAGTCTGGGCCTCCCTACTTAAGCTGCTACCCCCGCGACCCGACCCCAGATAAGCGGACGAAAATGGATGGATGGATGGATAAGCTTCAGATTGAAAAACAGCCACCTTTTCATGAGTGCAAAACAAATCTGCAGCTGTGTTATGGAGGTACACGACTGAATCAATTTATTCAACTTATGCTTCTGACTGAGTACAGTTTCATTAACCTTCATACTATACAGAACATGTGATCTTAATGAAGTACTGTACAGCTCTTCTTGTGTTGTGCGGTGGAAACTACAGTTTTTCTAAGACATTATTTTCCATGTTTCCCCTCTTCATTCATTTTATGTTGCTGTTATTAGGATAATTTTGGAGAAGATGGGGCCTGCATGACAAGGTAAATCCTCTGCAGGCAAAAAAGATATAGGATAATCTAAAAAAATAAATACAAAGTATGTGCATGTGTAATGAAGAATATAATTTGTACGTGCAGCTGTTAATACATGTAAAGTTTTTTTTTTAATGTTTGTTGCTCTTTTTGCCAACTGTGATGTTTCCTCTGTTCAGGACTGTAAATATCCAGGCGGGTCAAGGAGTTAATGGGAAGCTGCTGCTGTGACTTGTTCTCTGCATCACAAGAAGAAGAAGACTTGTTCTCTGGTTTGTCATCATGGACGAGGTTTTAGGACAGACCTTCCACTGCCCCTCCTGTCCTAACTGTCTCCATCACTGAGGACACTCCAGGTCCAAGCGCAGCAGCGGGTGAGCCAGGGCTGAGGAACGGAGACGGGGAAGAAAGAGGCAGCAGGACAGAGAGGATGATTTATTTCAGTTCATCAGAAGAGATGAAGCAGCAGAGACAAGAACAAATGTAAGTAGAGACAGAATGGAGAGACTTTTCACAATTCTCAAAAGAATGAGCAAATAAATGAATTAATTTATTGTATTTTTATGTTCTTGATGTAACCAGTGGCACCTGTTGGTGCTCTCCATCACTGATTGAAAGGCAAGCAGATAAAGGAGCAGGTGTGGCCTTTCAGAAAAGTTTGTCAGAGCTCTGATTGTTCTTCTGCTGTTGGGGTGTGTGGTAAGAAATCACTTTATCATGATCTGGTGGTTTTAAAAACTCAAGGTATCTCTCCTAATGTGTTGTTTGGACTGTGGTTTTATTTTATTTATATATTATTTTTTTTAAATACAGTTGAATGAAAATAAATTATTTAAAGCTGTTATGCTAATGAAGACAGACATCTAGTGGTCAAATGGAGCAACAGCATGGTAAGGTTAGGTTCCATGCTTTGCTGTATATTGTAGGAGATGACATCCCGAGCGAATCGCGGTTAAGAGGTAGGATAAAGGTGTATAACATTTCATGCACCGCTAGTTGGCAGTCTAGTTAAATTGTTAAATTTATTTAGCGGTTTAGAATTTAGCTTCCCCTAATTTTCACAAGACATTAGTGCTTTTGAAATTGCGGACCTAAATAAATAAATTAGTGCTTTAGATATAGCGGAACTAATTTTTGGATTAGCGCTGCCCAGCACTGACAGAAAGTTTTCCTGCTAGGTTCATATAATGTAAACACACAAGCTGTTATTACATATGAACAATCATTGCATTATTTGCAGCAAAAGAACACCGTGTCTAAAACATCGTAAACCAGTACAACAGCTAAAATTAGCACCAGCTAGTCTCCATTGTTCTTTGATGTTGCGGTCTTCCTTATCCGAGTTCATAAGAGTTCACACACTCTGCGGTGTTCATAAGAAACACTAGATTTTTAGCCTTTAAACTAGGGATGGGGCCGATCCGATCCAGTATCGGTATCCGATAGTATCAGATATCGGAACCAACCTGCTGATATTTCCGATACTTTCTAGATGTCAGAGAGCACATATATTTCACCATACTCTGTGACTTCTGTCTTAACATTGTGTAAGGTAAACCCAAAGAAGACACTCTGAGCCTCACTACAGTAAATCTCAAACTAATGGCATACAAGAAGAGGCAGGTCTCTTCCACAGACGTCCTTCTGACTCATGGTGCAAGGAACATAGTCTAAAATACTGCTAAAAATTATGGGAAATCAACACATTCTACTCCCCATTTTTTATTTTTGTTTTTAATTCTGGCACTATATGAGTTGTAATTCTTGTTGAATTTAATCAACAGATACAGATTTAATAATAATAATTATAATAATCATTTTATTTAAAAGCGCCTTTCAGGACACCCAAGGACACTTAACAAACCAATACAGTGCAAACATTATCAGTGACAAATTGAAATATAAAAAATACATGAAGATTATAAAATGCAAAATAATAAAAACACATTTAGTAAAGTTAATGATAAGCTAGTCTAAAGAGATGTGTTTTCAGGGCTGTCTTGAACAGAGAAAGGGAGGTGGTGTTGCGAAGGTCTGGCGGTAGGGCGTTCCAGAGGTGAGGGGCAGAGCAGGTGAAGGCCCTGCTCCCCATGGTGGAGAGGTGGGCAGAGGGTACATGGAGATGTAGTGAAGAGGAGGATCTGAGAGAGCGTGATGGGATGGAGATTTGCAGGAGGTCAGATAGATAAGGAGGGGCAAGGTTGTGGATGGCTTTGAACGTGAGAAGTAGAATTTTGAAGATGATGCGTGATTTAACCGGGAGCCAATCTATAATTGAACACTAATATGCCGCTAAGCATTGTGGGAAAATCCCGTTTTTTAGTTTAGTTTTGGATTGTGGCAATTCTTGGTGTTTTTGATCAACAGATACAGATTTAAACTATGTATAAACGATCACAGAACAGTAATCTCCTTCACATTCCGCAAACCAAATTAAGGACAATGGGAGACCGGGCATTCTGTGTGGCTGCCCCCCGCCTATGGAACTCAATCCCTTACTACCTGAGAGCTCCTCAGTCACTGGTTGACTTTAAAAACGGCTTGAAGGCCTTTCTTTTTAAACAAGCTTACTCTGCCTCCTCATGATTTTATATTTGATCTTAGTTGATATTATTATTGATTTTACTTGTATTATCACTTGTTTTATTTTGGATTTTGTTACACTTTGTAGCACTTAGAGATTTTTGTTAATGAAAAGTGCGTTATAAATTAAATTCATTATTATTATTATTATCTGATGCAGTTAAAACAGACTATTCAGCCACAAAGGAGAAGCTGAAGAGCATGTTTGGACAAACTGCTTATTTGTTGACTTTCCAGAGCTACATTAATGCACACAGTCGCCTTCCTGGTGAAGCCCTTCCTGTGTTTGCTGCAGAGATTTGCCGTTTGGTCGAGGAAGCTTTTCCAAATTATGGTGATAATGCTAAACAGGGAGAAAAATTTAGACGCTTTATTGCTGGACTTGACCCATACCTCCAACTGCGATGTCATGAGCAGGGTGTTAAAACATTGGAGACTGCACTACAGTTTGCTATTCAAATTGAAACTGCTCACCAAGCTACTAGAGTGTTCACATCCCCGGCTCCGGTGCAGTCTTTTTCTACACCAGCTCACCCTGCTGTCTCACCTGGGTGGTCTACTCAGCTTCCTTCACCTGCTCCTCAAGGAGTCCACTCAGCTACTGTGGATGATTTCAAGAAAATGGCAAAGACGATCAAAATACTGTCGGACAAAGTTCAACAGCTACAAATGACGGTTGACCACCAGCGTGAGGACGCACATCGACAGGACAGGCGGGATTATGAATTTCGTCACCGGAGCTCCGCTTCAGCTGGACGAGGTGAGGGCAGATATGAATCGGGCGACTACCATCTGTCACCTCCACGCCGCAGAGACTCATCAAACGACCGGAACACACATCGCCGCAGCTCCTTCCGCACATCATATGACAAGGAGGAACACAACCAACGGGATTCACCTTCTCAAGCCGGCTCATCTGAATGCTACTCGCAGGGCTACAGCGCTTCAAACAGAGGCTACGCTATCCGTGGTCGCTCTCCTGACCGCTATGAAAGTGGACGCCTTCATCGCTCTCCTAGTCCTGGGCGGGTACGGTTCCAGTCCCCTGCACATCAAAACTGGGAGTAGGAAAATTACAAGTAGCTGACAATTAGGGCAGATTGTCAGCTACCAACTCCTCCTTTGCCCAGACAGACAACGACATTCATCCTGACACAGGTGACATCTCATGTGTGACTGATGTAGACAAAAGGTATGTGTCAGTTATTATTGAGGACACTGTAGTACATGCTTTTGTTGACACAGGGGCTGACGTTTCAGTCATTAGTGAGGCTTTTAGAATGGCTACACCTGCTCTTCAGAGAAAACCCTTTATAAAATGGTTTATTCCTCTCACTAGGGTCACAGGTGATCCCCTTGACTCTGTAGGCTCCATTTATGTGAATGTAAGTATTGTAGGTAAACCCATGACACATACACTCCAAGTTGTCAGAAACTGTACAAAACCAATAATTTTAGGTTGGGACTTTATGGTGGCAAATGGCATTACTGTTGACACTTGGAGCATGACATGCAATGTAGCCGGTACGGCTGTACCACTAGTTAGTCCACATTTGTACATTCCCTGCCTTACTGCGGTGGCAGTATCATCCAAGGTTACTATTCCGGCTATGTCAGAGAGGGTCATCACTGCTAATCTTGATGCACCCCTGAAAGGGTTTTTACCTAATGGTTACATTGGTGTGTTTGAACCACATTATACGATCAGTCTTCTGCTGGTATTGCATGGACTGTGGCGAGGGTAGAACAAGGTTCTATTTGTGTTACAGTGGCTAATGTTTCACATAGGGAAGTTATGTTACATGATGGTACACAGGTGGGACACTTTCTTGCTGGGACACTTTCTTGCTATCTTGGCAGAGGGCCAGAGTGAGTTCACCATTATGGACGGTTCTATCGGTAATGCTAATAGACAGATACCTGACAGTCCACATACTCCTATTATAGATGGCACAGATTCAGACCTGACGTCATTGCAGAAAACGCAACTGACGGACACTTTGACTTCTTTTGCAGATGTGTTTAGTCAACACCCACATGACTTTGGCAGAACTGACATAGTCACACACAAAATCATTACGAACTGTCACACCCCAGTCTCACAGAGAACCTACCGCACCTCTCCAGCCATGAAGGCTGAAATTCGTCACCAAGTGGAAACACTTAAGGTACAAGATTTGATAGAGGACAGCTCGAGCCCCTGGGCCAGCCCCGTTGTTATGGTAAAAAAGAAAGATGGCTCATATAGATTTTGTGTAGATTTTCGAAAACTGAACTCTGTCACTATTACTGACGCCCACCCCTTACCAAGAGTAGATGACAGTATTTCACAAAATGTTTAAAGAATGTTTGGAGGCAATGTTTCAATGACTGAAAAAGACCATTTAACATGAATTTTTCATTAGTGGTTTTAGTGGTTTTAGTTGTACTTTTATGGATTGTGTTTTTTTTAATTGAAAAATTTATGGAAAAACATCTAAATTCCAAATTTTGTTTTTGAAAACAATTTCTATCTTTATTACTTTCTTTTGTTATTTTTAATGAACATATAGAACAGACCAGTATTTAATAATTTACATATTCAACACACATATTCACAAATATATTAAAATTATGATACATGAAGGACTGCAAAAAATATACTGTATTCATGTCAAAGCAAAAGTACTGACACAATATTAAGAAAAACAACCTTTGCACCTACCAGGTACATTTTGCATGATTCAATTTTTGTTCATTAAATGTTTCTTGGAATTCCTCTCTGGCTGAAATATTATGATGAAACACTTTGGAGCAAATATACACAATATCAGTCCAAAACTGGAGGCCAGAATAGCAAATATCTCAACAGCCACAGTAAACTTTCCAGGAGAGCTGATATATGCTGGGATGAAGGTGATCCACACTGCACAGAAGATCAGCATGCTGAAAGTTATCAGCTTGGCTTCATTAAAATTATCAGGTAGTTTTCGAGCTAGAACAGCTAACACAAAGCAAAAAACAGCCAGCAGACCAATGTACCCGAGCACAGCCCAAAAGCCAAAAACAGAGCCTAATGCACATTCCAGGATGATCTTGTCCTTGTACGTGTTCAAATCTTTCATTGGAAAAGGAGGACTGAGAACCAACCAAACAGTACAAATTAAAACTTGAATAAAAGTGAAAATCAATACAGTCATTCTTTGTTGTGGAGGCCCAAACCATTTAATGATATTACTACCTGGAAGTGTTGCTTTAAAGGCCATTAAAACCACTACAGTTTTCCCAAGAACACAGGAGATACAGAGAACAAAAGTGATACCAAAAGCTGTGTGTCGCAGCATGCAGGACCACTCAGAGGGAACTCCGATGAAAGTTAATGAACATAAAAAACACAGAGTCAGAGAGAAGAGCAACAAGAAGCTCAGCTCAGAATTGTTGGCTCTGACAATTGGAGTTGTTCTGTGATGAAAGAAAATAACTGTTGTTATGATGCCCAAACAGGCTCCAAAAACAGAAAATGCAGCCAGGATGATTGACAGGACATCATCAAAAGAAAGAAACTCGACAGGTTTAAGGAGGCATGTATCTCTTACAGCATTAGGCCAAAATTCTATAGGACATTCAAAGCAGTCAAGAGAATCTAAAAACAAACAAACAAAAATAACGGGTTGTTAGCAGTAAAGCATGTATTAATGCAAATTTGCATAAAATATTGTTACCTGTTTTATTACTGATCTCTCCTTCAGGACATGGTATACAATCATAGCAGCAGATGGGTTTTCCTTTCTGCAACACTTTGTGAGTTCCTGGAGGACAACTCTCTGAGCACACTGACACTGGTCTCTGACACAAATGTATAAAATAAATATAACATTTTAAAATATAGTTATTGTATTTCAAGGGAGGTTCAATAAATGAGATTGATCAAGTATTTTTTTTTTATGTTTCTCTCTATTCATTACTTGTGTTCCACCCTCCACCCAGGTTATGTTCCTGTTGACATGAAACTCCTGGCCTTTTGGAAGTGATGCATCATAGTATCCTACTGTTACCAACTCCATATCTCCACTTTCACTCGTCTGCCAGTTGACCAGCTCATAAAAAGCCACAGGATCACCATTAGCATCAAATGACACAGGATAACCATTTTGGTAAAATTTGACTTTCTTCAGCTCAGTAAAAACCTGTGAAAATTATGAATGATAAAATGAACAAAATAAAATTAATTAATTAGGATCTGTGGCTTTTCAATAAACTAGATCACTTTTTCCCCTAAATGTTGCTTACCTGTTCCAAAATCAAACTTTTATGTTTTTTATTTGTGATTTTATTTTCTTGAAACTCTGCATTGTGAATGGCATGAGCTATTGCATACACCGCCTTGTACACCATGTTAGTAATTCTTAACTGAGATGTTTCAGTGTATGGACTTTTGAGTATTTTTATGTCCTCAGTTCCATCACAAAAGTTCTTGTCTACATG
Organism: Garcialebias charrua; assembly: GCA_038048925.1. Taxonomy (NCBI): domain Eukaryota; kingdom Metazoa; phylum Chordata; class Actinopteri; order Cyprinodontiformes; family Rivulidae; genus Garcialebias; species Garcialebias charrua. The sequence continues at coordinate 51,693 of JBBPBX010006031.1, forward strand.
AACACCTAAAAACACACAATAGAGGATGACCGCTCTACATATTTCCAGTGTTCTTTTGTATTTTCCCATTTATATAACACATGCTAATAGAAGTTAACCAATTGCTTTTCCAAAAATTAATCATACTATATGTATAGATAGACATGCCAGTTTACAGTAAAAATCACCAGCAGCAACACAGCTTTAGTATTCTAGTTTTCCAAACCCATCTGGATATTGAGAGACATGGATTATAAACTTCTGAACCAACAGTTGGCAAATTTTGGTAAAAAATTAGAAAAAGGTAATCAAATTCATATCGAGACCCAAATGTCTTGATACTTCATAATCAGTCTTTTTTTTTTTTTTTTTGGTAGCAGTTATGTACCACAGCAACAAATGAGTGAAAATATAATTTCTATAAATAAATCTGCGTTTGAAGTACATTTGGTGTTGCTGTGTTTCACCTTCTTTATTTCAATAAGATACGTTGTTTAATGTCTAATGAGAAGTTCTACTGCAAATAAAAAAACTAGATGTGATTGTTTTTTTGGCAACTTACCAGTTTAGTTTTTTATTGACAAGTACAAAACTTAAAAACATGCATGTTGCTGTGGTTCCTCCTCCAGGAGGAGATTGATAAGAATAAAAGCTATAATTATAAATTTTAGGCTGATTGTTAACTCTAAATTGACTCTGGGTGTGAGTGAGACAGGTCCCTCTTGTAAATGAGTCCCCGTGGCTCAACGAGGCAAGCCTGTATAAATAAAGGTTGAATGAATGAATAAAATAAACTAACATTTGAAACTGAATACAATGAGTCCCCGTGGCTCAACGAGGCTAGCCTGTATAAATAAAGGTTGAATGAATGAATGAATGAATAAACTAAAAACATTTGAAACTGAATACAATATGAGAACTGTGGGTGATTTGATGTCTTTTAATGAAAATGATTGGCTGCAGAATAAATACCAGAATAAATACCAGGTCAAATACACTCTTCAACAAGAAATGATGGGCAGTTTCTGATTTTAAACAAACTGGAACAGATTCCTAATCATGTGGGACCACTGGACGACCACTGGACGACTGGAGCAAGCAGCAAACCCCTCCGGAATCCAAGACGATGGAACTTGGCCCTTCACTCGTCTGTACCTTAAAAAAAGAATAAAACTGTCATGTTTGCATCACAAAGTCTAAAATAAGACCAAGTTTGCTACTCAAAGTAGAAAGAATAAATACAGTTGCTCCTACATTTTTTACTCATTCACAAAGATATACTGTAATGTTCAATTTTATATTGATTTCAGTAATTTTATCTTAGATTTACTTTAATATTTTTGAATTATTGTGCCAGGTGCTTGTGTCATTACTTGTTCTTCTGCTCCTGCGTCTCAGAGTAAGTGTGTCTGTCAACTTCAGCGTGGGAGACCAGTCTGTGACTTGTGTGCAGGCCTTCCTGAAAATATAAATATTTCAATAGAACAAATGTAGTAATAACCAAAAGATGAGCTTGTGTTATGGAATATTTTCTGTACAAACAGCATCCCACTGCTTTATTCACATGAGAGTAACAGGGACCTACAATCAAAACAGTACTACAGTACAGTATGTATGTGCAGTATGTATGTATATACTGTATATATAGTGTGCATACAGTATACACATACACACAGCATATGTATGTACTGCAAATGTATTACACACACATGTAGTTATATTATTTATCCACAGATTTGTTTAGTAAATACTTTAACAGATGCTAACGCTACATGCTAAGCTAACCACAGCTAGTAGACGGTGCTAAATCATGAAGAAAAAAACAACAGCTCCAACACAGAGAAAATTATACTCTCACATTGTTCTGAAATNTGAGGTTTTGCTATGATTTGCCAAATTAAGTAAAAAGAAAACTCACTTCTTGTCAGGCTGCAGTTAAATGCATCCTCCCAGAACTCTGTAAGCACTGAGGAGGCAGCAACTTCAGTGGGAGAGAGATCCAACAAAAAATCTCTGAGACCTGGAATAATAGACTGCTGAATGCCAACTCCAATGGCACCTGCACAAAAACGGAATCTCAACAAATGCGGGTCAGTAATCCAGGCTTCACTCCCTATCCACTGACGAGGTGGTGGGGGCTCCAGAGCCAGCTCCTCTAACAACATTGTCATGTCTCCTGGAGCCGCAAAAGCCACAACAACCATTGCTGTTGACCTAAAGGAATTATAATTTCAACATAACACAATACAGTTTTGCAATTTTAATCTTGTTTTACTTTACAACAAAACACTTTTGACAAAAAAAAAAAAAAAAAACGTTTTTGTTTTTTTCACTGAGTCAACAAGATATTCTAATGTGCTGTGCAGAGGGTCCACAACTAAACCCAGAAATGTACAAACCTGCGAATAACATCAGCTACTCTTTGGATTTTGCTGCGTGAGTTGGTTCGATAAAAGGATTCAGAGTACTCCACGCAGATTCCCTCTTTGTGTGCTGCATCCAAAAAAGATGCCATGCCGTAGTTTCCATAATCTGAGTCCGAGCGAACAGCACCTATCCAAGTCCAGCCAAAGTGTTTTACCAACTTGGCCAGAGCATCAGCTTGGAAATGATCACTTGGAATTGTTCTGAAAAATGTTGGGTACTGCTGCTTATCTGACAGGCAAGCACAGCTGGCGTAAGGGCTTATCTAAAAAAAGAAATAAAAACAGTCAAACTCATGCAGTAACACACATTAGAGTAGGGCACATTTTTAAATTTGCAGTAAAGTCAGATTTACTTGAGGGATGTTTAATGACCCGATGATGCGTGACACGCTGATAGATGGTGTGGATCCAGATTCTCCAACAACAGCCATCACCCTACCAGACTGTGAACAATTTCTGTCTTTGAATATCACAGGATCCTGACCATTTGATAGTTGAAATGCTATATGTGAAGCCACAGGTACTGAAGCACATGAGTCAAAGATCTGATATCCAAGCTTAACATCAGGTAGCAGCTCAGAGTTGTTGTTTACCTCCTCGATGGCAAAGATCATTGCACGGGAAAATCTTAATTCCCGGGCATCAATACTGCACAGAAAAAGTAATGTGAATAGTTAAGTTCACATATTAAAAAATAAAATAAAAAATAAAACCTTTGATTTTCATTTCAGTAAAAAAAAAAAAGGAAAAAAAAAAGAAAACTGCCATTGGGACAAAGTACATTAAGATTAATGCATTACAAGTAGAAACTCAAATACAACAATATAACTTAAGTTTAAAACAATATGTATAACATCACTGCAATACTTACTGGTACTTAAATATGGTGTAGATTTAAACAGCTGTTAACACTAAAGTAAAGACTGCATTTGTAGAATTCTTTTCAGTTTAAAACAGGTGGATTTTTTTTAAAGATTATAACCACAAAACAGACATACCACGGAACCACAATAAAAGATGGGAAACAAACACTAATACTATGTGATACAATTATTAGAATACCATAAAAAAGCAGAAAAAATAAAACAAAAAAACTAAACATTTCCAACACAGTTTAACATCAGCATCACTAGTTGTGCCGCTTACAAACCTCCCTGTGCATCTTGGAGGTTCAGGAGCGATGGTGTAGTTATAAATCACAGTGTGCATATTGTTGTGAATGGAAAAAGCACCCCCAATAATGTAGTCTCCATCCATTGAGAAAGCTGATAGACGAGCAGAACCCCGCAAGATACATTTCATAGATGATACCTCACTACCAACTCCATCAGCATTTCTAGTCTCTGTAAGTGCAGTTGTGTTTTTCAGACTGTTCATCGATCCACCCAAAGCAACAAACGAGTTCCCCTCAAACAGACTCAGAGCCAGTTTCAAACTAATGAAGAAAGCTGGAACCTCCATTTCTCAAATTATTGTATGTAGATGTGCTTTAGCTCTTCTATATATTTTATCAGTTAAGTGTAAGAGGAGGGGTTCAAAATGTGTGATGTCATCACCCAATGCTGTCTGATCATCTTTGAACTATTCAACCTTAATGTCTGCTTACATAAATTATATGCATTGCTCTTTTCTTCTCTAGTAAATGAAACAGCATAAATCTCCCTTATTATGTCATCTTAAATGTGTTTACTTAAGAGTGCATTTATGCTTTAACAACATATTCACACTTAGTCACTTCTATGATACTTAAACTGAAATATTTAGTCTTCCAGCACAATATGCTATTTACAACAATCTCCAAAAAAAGAAAAAAAAAAAAAAGCTAGAACATCAAATATGAATTATTAATGCCTCATTTCACCAAGAAGAAATATGACAGTGAGAGGACTGAAGAGAGGAGACAGGAATATAAGGAGATGGGACATAGAGCAAAGAGGGAAGTAGCTAAGGCAAAGCAGAGGGCGTACAATGAGTTATATGGGAGACTGGACACTAAAGAGGGCGAGAAGGACTTGTACCGATTGGCAAGACAGAGGGATCAGGCTGGAAAGGATGTGCAGCAGGTTAGGCTTATTAAAGATGGGAATGGGAATGTTCTAACAAGTGAGGAGTGTGTGATGGGAAGATGGAAGGATTACTTTGAGGAGCTAATGAATGAAGAGAATGAAAGAGAAAGAAGAGTGGAGGTAATAGAAACGGTGGACCAGGAAGTGGGAAAGATTAGTGAGGGTGAAGTCCGGAAAGCTCTGAAAAGAATGAAGAAGGGGAAGGCAGTAGGACCTGATGACATACCAGTGGAGGTTTGGAAATGTCTCGGAGAGATGGCAGTGAGGTTTTTGACTCAAATATTTAATGGAATATTTGAGGGTGAGAAAATGCCTGAGGAATGGAGAAGAAGTGTGCTGGGGCCTCATGTATCAACCGTGCGCACGCACAAAAACATTGCGCACGTCACTTTCCACGCAAAGTGGCGTATGTATCAAATCTGATATGAACGGGAATATCTGCGCATCCACGTACAAATCCACGGCTGCTCCCCTGCTTGCGTACGCACGTTTCTGTGGTTATTGTTCCTTTGGCGACACTTACAGGTTATTCAGAGAAACTGTGTCCATGATATGAAAATAATCATAAATCCCACCAAACACACATGATTAACAATTATTACATCCACATGGACGCAATTAGATGAGTGGATATAAAAGCATGCGCCAAATAGTGGCAACGATATTGACAACAATGAGATGTGATTTCTTTAAATAAGAAGTTAACCAAGCTGTACCAACACGCCTACGTTTAGGTCAGTGTGTAGCGCGGTTGCCTTTAGTTCCAAAGGTCATGAGTTCGAATCTCGCATGGTACAACGTTTCTCTTTTTTTTTTTCGTTCCAGATTTAAATACACATGAAAACTATTTACAAAACAAGAAATCGTCTGCTTCCTTTCATTTCATGTATTGTTCTATTTCTTGTTGTTTTATTAAATAGTTGTCCTGTGTTCTTTAAATCTGGAATGAAAAAAAAAAACGTTGTACCAAGGGGGAGTCGATCTCACGACCTTTGGGACGAAGGGCGGGCGCGCTCACCACTAACCTATACAGGCATGTTAGAGCAGATGGGTCAACTTCTTGTTTAAAAGTGGATGGTATGTTTTGCGCTAGGCGTGCCGAATAAAACCTTTTTCCGTGCTTCTCTGCCTCACTCAGAAGTGATTCCTGTTCACAGTCCGTGAAGTTCCTCTTTTTTCCACGTTCCGACATGATTTGCAATGGAGCAGAGACGACATTCCTGTCGTGCATGGCATATTTGAATGACTTTGCATATTCATACGGAGGCGTGTCAAAGGCGGAGTCGGCCACTCTCTCATGTGCGCTGAATTCCACGTTGATTGTGTTGTACATAAGGAATGTGCGTGGATACCGGTGTACGCACAGTTTGATAAATCTGGATTTTTTTGTGCGTGGACACTTTTCTGGATTTGTCCGTACGTGACTTTTCAGTAAGAAATCTACGCAAGTCTTTGTACATGAGGCCCCTGGTTCCCATTTTTAAGAACAAGGGTGATGTACAGAGTTGTAGCAACTACAGGGGAATTAAGTTGATGAGCCACACAATGAAGATCTGGGAGAGAGTTGTGGAAGCAAGACTTAGACAAGATGTAACTATCTGTGAGCAGCAGTATGGTTTCATGCCAAGAAAGAGCACCACAGATGCCATCTTTGCTTTGAGGATGTTGATAGAGAAGTACAGAGAGGGTCAGAAAGAACTCCATTGTGTGTTTGTGGATTTAGAAAAAGCATATGACAGGGTACCAAGAGAAGAGGTGTGGTATTGCATGAGGAAATCTGGAGTGGCAGAAAAGTATGTTAGACTGGTACAGGACATGTATGAGGACAGCAGGACAGTGGTGAGATGTGCTGTGGGTGTGACAGATACCTTCAAGGTGGAGGTGGGATTGCATCAAGGATCGGCTCTGAGCCCCTTCTTGTTTGCTCTGGTGATGGACCGACTAACAGATGAGGTCAGGCAGGAATCCCCATGGACTATGATGTTTGCAGATGACATTGTGATCTGTGGTGAGAACAGGGAACAAGTGGAAGAGAACTTGGAGAGGTGGAGGTATGCTCTTGAAAGAAGAGGAATGAAAGTCAGTCGTAGTAAGACAGAGTACATGTGTGTGAATGAGAGGGAGGCCAGTGGAACAGTGAGGCTACAAGGAGCAGAGGTCACAAAGGTGCAGGACTTCAAGTACTTGGGGTCCACTGTACAGGAAAATGGGGAATGTGGTAAAGAGGTGAAAAAGAGAGTCCAGGCAGGATGGAGTGGATGGAGAAAAGTTTCAGGAGTGATTTGTGACAAAAAGGTGTCAGCAAAGGTCAAAGGAAAAGTTTACAAGACAGTGGTGAGACCAGCTATGTTGTATGGTCTGGAGACAGTGGCATTGACAAAAAGACAGGAGAAAGAACTGGAAGTGGCAGAAATGAAGATGCTGAGGTTCTCCTTAGGAGTGACAAGGATGGATAAGATCAGGAATGAGATCATCAGAGGTACAGCACATGTTAAACAACTGGGAGATAAAGTTAGGGAGGCCAGACTGAGATGGTTTGGACATGTCCAGAGGAGGGACAGTGGGTATATTGGTAGAAGGATGTTAGAAATGCAGCTGCCAGGAAAAAGACAAAGAGGGAGACCAAAGAGGAGATATATGGATGCAGTTAGAGAGGACATGGAGGTAGTTGGAGTGAGGACAGAGGATGCAGAGGACAGAGTGAGGTGGAGGAGGATGACTCGCTGTGGCGACCCCTGAAAAGGGAAAAGCCGAAAGAAGAAGAAGAAGAAGAATGCCTCATTTCCCTATTATTGTTAGGCTACTTTGTAAATTGACTTCATTGTAAGTAATTTAAATATACTTAAGTTAATTTATTTTGTTTATAATGATTTCTGAATACATCATTATCTAAAAAAGCTAAGTTTGGTCCTCTGGACATTCAAAAAACAAAACAAAACAAAGCAAAAAAAATTGAAGAAACGTTTCGTCTTTCGTCCGAAAGACTTCCTCAGTCTGAGATGCTGTATTCATCTCAGTCTTATAAATAGCACCCTCCCACAGTGGATCAACCAATTTACTGCTGACAGCTGAAACCAGCAACTCTGATCCACTGTGAGAGGGTGATAATAATAACAATAATAATAAATTCAATTTATACCGCACTTTTCATTAATAAAAGTGTGCTATGCACAGGGTGCTATTTATAAGACTGAGAAAGTCTTTCGGACAAAAGACGAAACGTTTCTACAGTTCCCTTTCAGTCGGTCTCTCAGTGCAACATACTTGCTATGGGAATTGCGCCCCCGCGCGATTACCTGAAGGAATATACTCACGCCTTTACGGCTAGGGGCGTCACCGCCGCGCCAGAGGCCCCGCCCTCTGGGTACTTAAGCGGCTTGCGCCCCTTCATCTTTTTCTCATTTGCCCTTCACCTCGCTTAAACCTAAACTACCTCTTCGCGGGACTTCTCTGGTGCTTCATCGCTCAACTTGAGGTGAGCTTGCTCCCTACACAGAGCGCACAGAGAATTATTCCTGCGTACTACTGGATTAGCGAAAGCTAGTCCAGCACATTTCTCTTAACCCCAAAGTATTTTCTTCTCCTCTCTCTACAGATTGCTTCGCTCGACGGCGCTAACTACGCCACACAAAAAAAGCTACCTTGCTAACTCCTAACGAGCTAGCCAGCGAAAGCGACGTGACGGAGGAGACATTTCAAGAAAAAATAAAAAAGATTCTGGAAGGACTCGCTCGCCTCATCTCGGACATGCCTCCGGAGAAAGGAAAGCGAAAGGCGAGACTTCCAAGGAAAACCAACGGGACGGCGAGCCCAACTTCGCGCGCCTGTCCCAGCGGATGCGGTTTTTCCCTCGTAGCAACGGACACCCACGAGGCCTCTCCAGTCTGCCTGGGAATGCTTCATGCAAAAACAGCACTGGATACGCCCGACTTTTGCCCACATTGCAACCTCATGATGGATGCGGTGCTACAGCATCGGGTTGACCTCGTCCCTAAGGCCATGGGTGCCTCAGCAACAACTACGGACGCGGATACCACGGAGCCCCTCACTCCCACGCCAGAGTTGGAAAACATGGCTCTACATGGCAGCACACGTGTCGAATGGGGCGACAGCCCTGATGTGCTGTCTCCTATGGTGGACCTAACAGTCTAGTTCAACACCCGGGGCATGATGAACAAGGACGAGATCTCGATTTCAGCCTTAGGCAAATTTTCAATGGAGGAGACGGACGTGGAACTGGAGGATCAGGGTGAAGATCTCGCCCAGACCCCGGTACCCGTGCTCCCAAAAACTGACTTTTCCATCACTGCTCTGTTCGACCTGTGCCACAGAGCAACGGACGCGCTGCACATCCCATGGCCTGAACCTCCGCCTCGCCAACAGGTCACGAGGCTGGCAGGAAACTATTTATACTCGAAGCAGCAGGCCGCCACGAGGCAAAGGATGCCCATGTTCCTAGACTTCCTTACAGAACTAACTCGCACCTGTGCTCAACCAAGAGCCCCCATGCTCCTTCCCTTGTCACAGTTCCTAGACGTAGACGGGATGGATGAAGTGGGAATAGCTAACGTGCCTCAGATTGAGGACAAACTAGCGTCTCACCTGGCTCCTAAATCATTAGGAACAAAACCAACTCTTCCCAGCAAGGCTTGCCGGGACCTCGGCGTCTCTCCTCAAGAAATGCTACAGGGCTCAGGGACTCGCGGCACGCGCCATGAACGCATCTGCGTTAATGCAAGCTTACCTAGCCAAAAAACTGCAACAGCTCCAAACAACAACGGACAAGCAGGCGGCTGCCGAATTGCTGGATGAAGCCCGCAGAGCAACAGACTTTGTGCTCCGCATGATGGGGACAGCTGCTGTTGCACAGAGCAGGGGAATGGCGTAAGTGGTCATCGCGATCCGCCAACTCTGGATGACTTTAACGGATCTACCGGAGGGACAAAAGGTGCCTTTTCTCCACCACTCAGAGCCGGAGGGATTGCTTGGTAAAGCTTTGGAGCGAATTCAGACCAAGCTGGACCAAAGACGCAGACAGGCGGAAGCTCTCCGGGTGGGCATTCCCCGGAGAAGCTCCCCCCTCCCCCGAAGGAGTCTGCTGGAAGCAGACCTGCGCAGTCTCTGCACCACTCAGCAACGCGTGCCTCACCGCAGAAGCAGCCAGCATACGAGGAGGAGCCCAGAAAGAGACGCCCGTCGGGCCCACCTCGTACCGAGCACGCATGGAGCAAAAACAGGTTTGTCCCCCGCCAGGCGACCAAACACAGGGCCTCCTCGGCGAATCGGGACAACAGACAAAAACGTTCCTGATGAACCAGGTCCACGTTTCCACGTTACATGGTCATCCGCCCACGTGGTAACGGGAATGATCCTTTCATGTCCAGACTTTGCTTGTAACACAGTACAAAAAGTTGGTCTATTTACAACATGCACAAATCATGCTTTCTCTGCTGTGAGTGACATAAAATCATGTACGTCATCGCACATAAGCACGAATAAAGTTCATGAAACAGCTCCTCTCTGTTTATTGACTCTCACAACAACAACAACAACAACAACAACAACAACAACAACAACAACAACACAAATATCTCTAGCAAAGCAGGTCCCTTTGGCCTGCAAGCCGTCATAAAGGGAGGGGGCCTTTCCCCCCCTCCCTCACGGCCCACGGGGTATTAGCCTAATTAATAAGCCCTAGCAGGGTGCCTCTGATTCATCTGCAATGAGCAGACACAGAGGCGTCTGCGAACACCTTCCACACCTCTCCTGGAGACAGGTGAGAAGGGTCACATGCTCAGGTTCTCGCTCCATTGTGAATGATGGGACAGCCAATGCACTAACCAGACAAACACGTGACATGTCCGCACCTCAGGGAGGCAAGTTGACAGAGTCTCACGACGGGGAGGCTACATCAGATGCCCTCAGGTAGCTACAAACTTCACACCTTCACAGCAGTGACTGTGTTCAGCATGCTGTGGATGAAAACAAGTCAGAGTTTAATCAGATCTCTCTTCCTGTTTTTCGAGGGGGACTGAGCTCTTTATCACCAAATAATCTGAAGTCTGCCAAACCAAAAGGGACATCCCCACGTTCTCACGTTACGGCCGCTCCTTTGTTATTAATGAGGGACACGCAATGCCCAAGCAGTAGTCAGACAGCACGTGACCTTCCGCTATGTGCTGATCCAAAGCTGCTTTCAAAAATAATTCTCCCAACGGGCGAAATACAGAACTCTGTCGGTTTACTTGGTACCAACGATCCATTAAAGCCAAGGACCAGTAGACTGGACCACTCCAGAAAACTGATTGGAGTTAGGAGATCTGCTCGTTTACATAACTCGCAGTCTCACAGCCCCAGGACTCCAAACTTGGAGGAGGATAATAGATTTTCTGCTCCAAACCTGCCCAATAAGGATGACAGGTTACATCTGCCCTTAATTACCCCTGAGCAGGGTGACTTGGGGACAAGTCGGCAAGGAGACCTCCTTCCCAACCTGGTTGAACCCCTGGGGTAAATAGCCTCTGTGTCACCAGAAGGGGCACTACAGCCACTTAGGCCAGGAATTGCCAAAAGTCTCAGCTTGTTGGCTGAAAAGAACAGTTTGATGGCATCAGGCCTGTGGTATTAACCATACAAAATGCCTGTGCTGGATCAACACAATCTTTATACGCACAAAAGTGGCATATTTTTGAAGCCTGGTGCTCAGAAAGAAATATTATTTCTTAAGCATCCAACTTGGTTCAGTTCCTGACTTTCCTTCAGGACTTACTAGAAAAAGGTTGTTCTCATTCAACGATTAAAGTTTTCCTATCAGCTATTTCAGCCTGTCACGAAGGTTGGGGACATAGGACACCTGGAACACACCCAATCATAATAAGATTTATGAAGGGTGTCCTTTGGACCAAACCACCCAGCAGGACCCTGACCCCTGGTTGGGATCTTGGCCTGGTCCTGGGGGCTCTCTGTGACCCTCCATTCGAGCCACTGAGTGAGGTTAAGATAGATTTACTATCTTGTAAAACTGCTCTACTCCTGGCACTTTGCTCTGCGAAATGCATGGGTGACCTCCATGCATTGTCTGTACATCCAATGTGTACCAGATTGGCTCGGACGGGTCAAAGGTCACACTAAGGCCTAATCCCACATACACTCCCAAGGTCTTGACTTTGATCTCTCCTCCTTTCCACCAGCTCCTGTCCTGACTCAGGAACAGGAAAGGCTGAAGGCTCTCTGCCCAGTGAGGGCTTTACGTACCTACATGCAGAGAACAGCCGAATGGAGGAAAACAAACCTACTGTTCGTCTGCTTTGCAGCACCTGCTACCGGGAGAGTCCTATCAAAACAACGCCTCTCACATTGGGTGACTGAGGGCAGCACGGTGGCACAACTGGTAGAGCTGCTGCCTCTCAGCGAGAAGGTTGCCGGTTCAAATCCCGGTCTGGGGCCTTTCTGGGTGGAGTTTGCATGTTCTCCCCGTGCATGCGTGGGTTTCCTCCGGGTACTCCGGTTTCCTCCCACAGACCAAAAAACATGCTTGTTAGGCTGATTGGTGACTCTAAATTGACCCTAGGTGTGAGTGTGAGAGTGGATGGTTGTTTGGTGTGAGTGAGACAGGTCCCTCTTGTAAATGAGTCCCCATGACTCAACGAGGCTAGCCTATATAAATAAAGGTTGAATGAATTAAAAGGGTGTACAGTAGCAAAGGTCAACAGGTGCCCTCTGGAGTACATGCTCACTCCACTACACTGTAACCCCAAATTTTCATTTACATAATAAGTCAAGCTATTATTACTAATCTTTTTGTTATTTTGTAAAAGGCGGGACCATTACTAAACAATATGTGAATTGCATACTAGCTCAAAATGAGTTGCTTCTTTACTAATGGCTCTGAGTGGAGACACCTCTCATTTACATGTTTTTACTGGTTTGGGGCGGGGCTTGTCAGTGAACACGTGACCTGCCTGGTGCGGTGCACAAAGAAGAAGGAAAAAAATGAAGAACCGTGAGGCCATGTTTCTCCTGACTGCTGCAAAATCTCATTACAGTGACGAAGTGCTGAAATCAGGTCAGTCTGGTTGATGTAACAGTTTATTGACACATGTTAAGTGCTCAAATTTGATTCCGTTTTTATTGTACTTGCTGGTAAAATAACGTTTTTGTTTGCTCATGTTAACGATAGCTATAATGTTTCACCGGAGTGTCAACTGCATCATTTTTGCCCTAAATTATAGCTACTTTGTAGTTGATCATCCTTTGTTGTTATTTCGGGACTGATTGAATTAGTACCGGTAGTTAATGCCTGTAGCAAACAAGAACTAATTGCCCCTCACAGAGAGCTAATGCTGTTAGCAGTTAGCTCTGCTAGCTTCCTGTTGCATACAGAATAATTTACAGGGAACATTCAAATCAAGGGCTGTTGGTTCTTACAATCATTCCTGGTGATGTAGTGAATTTTGCTTATATTCTGTGTTAGTACCAGGGCATGTCCAAGAACTCCTTGAGTGACTGAGGCGTCTTTGAGATGATTCTAAGCTGCTTTTATCGATGGGGGAAGATGATGCATTACGTGAGCAGTAAGTGAAAACTATTTTATACTACTATTTTATACTACTATTTTATACTGCTGTTATAGAATAAAGAAGTAAGAGTTTTCGGCATTCGTCTGTCCCGTCCCGTTTATCTCTGTACAGGTAGTCCCTGACTTACGAGCGCCCTGACATGTATTTCTTTCTTTTGTGTCTGTCTGTCTGTCTTCAACATAATCAATATTTTTCTTTTTCACTTCAGGCAAACTGGTTCAGACACGGAGTGTCTACCTAGAAGGGATCAACAGAAGGATTCCAGTGATAATACTTCTAGCTGTGGAGATGTGAGAGAACAGCAGGAGAGGAGGTAGGAGAGGAGGAAGCTGAGGAGGCCAAAATGTAAATAGTTTGCAGTGAGTGTGTTTTTTATTGTTTATTTTTTACAATATATAAAGATTTGTTTACAAAAAGTACTTCTTGGAGGGATGACGTTGTGGAGACATCACCACACCTTCTGATGAAACGTTGGCCTGCACTCTTCACTAATAAGCAGGTACCGTATTTTCCGATGTATAGGTCGCACCTTTTTATTTTTTTTTTTTTTCAAGGCCTGCGACCTATACACCGGTGCGACCTATATATGGCTTGTTATCACTTTAGGCGAAACAAATATTTAAATCCAGCTCATTTCACAATTACGTTCATTTATTAAGGAAAAGTTCAGCTCAGACACATATTTGCTATAATTTTTATCAAACAAATAATTGTTTTTAAATGTTAATCTTCTTAAAAGCCTTGCTGTGCGCTCCTGTGGCAGATATTTGCAGCAGAGGTAAACGTAGGTGCGACCTATACACTGGTGCGACCTATCTACCTATTGGCAGCACGGTGGCACAACTGGTAGAGCTGCTGCCTCTCAGCGAGAAGGTTGCCGGTTCAAATCCCGGTCCGGGGGCCTTTCTGGGTGGAGTTTGCATGTTCTCCCCGTGCATGCGTGGGTTTCCTCCGGGTACTCCGGTTTCCTCCCACAGACCAAAAACATGCATGTTAGGCTGATTGGTGACTCTAAATTGACCCTAGGTGTGAGTGTGAGAGTGGATGGTTGTTTGGTGTGAGTGAGACAGGTCCCTCTTGTAAATGAGTCCCCATGACTCAACGAGGCTAGCCTGTATAAATAAAGGTTGAATGAATGAATGAATCTAGGGATTTTTCCAATCTATTGGTGATAATTGGACAATGCGACCTATACATCAGTGCGACCTATACACCAGAAAATACTGTACACATATTATTCTGATGGTCATTGTCCAGTTGTACAGCACACTAATTTCTTTTTTTTTTTTGTCTAACCGCCATATTGGATTTGTGTGCCAAATTGAAGACAAAACAAAATGTGGACCTAACATTTGGAGGGATGACGTTGTGGAGACATCACCACTAAGCCTTCTGATGAAACGCTGGCTGCACTCTTCACTAATAAGCAGGTACACATATTATTCTGATGGTCATTGTCCAGTTGTACAACACACTAATTTCTTTCTTTCTTTTTTTTGTCTAACCGCCATAGTGGATTTGTGCGCCAAATTGAAGACAAAACAAAATGTGGACCTAACATTTGGAGGGATGACGTGGAGACATCACCACCAAGCCTTCTGATGAAACGCTGGCCTGCACTCTTCACTAATAAGCAGGTACACATATTATTCTGATGGTCATTCTCCAGTTGTACAACACACTAATTTCTTTTTTTTTTCTTTTTTTGTCTAACCGCCATATTGGATTTGTGTGCCAAATTGAAGACAAAACAAAATGTGGACCTAACATTTGGAGGGATGACGTTGTGGAGACATCAACACCAAGCCTTCTGATGAAACGCTGGCCTGCACTCTTCACTAATAAGCAGGTACACATATTATTCTGATGCTCATTCTCCAGTTGTACAGCACACTAATTTCTTTCTTTCTTTTAATTTTTTTAAAATTTGTATGGAATTCTAAAGGATTGTGGAAAAAGACCTGCTGCTGGAATCTTATTCTGTCCTTCATGAGCACACCCTGACTAACCCTGTGTTTATGTGCAGTGACGACTGTGATGGTCCCATATTAAATAATATTATATAAAAACAACCAATTTAGAAGTTTTCCCATTTCAGTCAAATAGTGACAAAATGACCAAGAAGATATCTCAAATAGTCCTTAGACCATCCATCCATCCATTTTTGTCCGCTTATCCGGGGTCGGGTCACGGGGGTAGCAGCCTAAGTAGGGAGGCCCAGACTTCCCTCTCCCCAGCCACTTGGAGCAGCTCCTCTGGGGGAATCCCAAGGCGTTCCCAGGCCAGCCGAGAGACATAGTCCCTCCAGCGTGTCCTGGGTCTTCCTCTGGGTCTCCTCCCGGTGGGACATGCCCGGAACACCTCACCAGGGAGGCGTCCAGGAGGCATCCTAACCAGATGAAATGTGAAGAAAGAAAGTCCTTAGACCAATCCACAATATTCCTACGCCCCATGATGCCTTGCGCGAATTATGGGAACGACTTCCGCCGGAAGTGAGAGCAGCAGTTAAAGCCCAGTCTACTGGCTGTATTTATCACGTTTGTTTTTTTTTGTTTTGTTTATTTCTAATTAATTACAATGGTTACTTCGTGTTGGGTCAGTGGGTGTTCCTGTCGGGTAGACGTTTGTTCAAAGCGCAGTTTTCACTTCATCCCAAAAATAAGTAAACGTGAAGGATTTATCTCCATCGGAGGAGCTGACAGCTGCCCCTCCTCTGCTCGGATCTGCTCTCGAAGACGTCGTGTTCAGATCACGTTTTCTCCGGTAAACAAAATATTCTACATAAATCATTTTGTGAAACAATTTCAGAACAATGTGAGAGTATAATTTTCTCTGTGTTGGAGCTGTTGTTGTTTTTTTCTTCATGATTTAGCACCGTCTACTAGCTGTGGTTAGCTTAGCATGTAGCGTTAGCATCTGTTAAAGTATTTACTAAACAAATCTGTGGATAAATAATATAACTACATGTGTGTGTAATACATTTGCAGTACATACATATGCTGTGTGTATGTGTATACTGTATGCACACTATATATACAGTATATACATACATACTGCACATACACTGTACTGTAGTACTGTTTTGATTGTAGGTCCCTGTTACTCTCATGTGAATAAAGCAGTGGGATGCTGTTTGTACAGAAAATATTCCATAACACAAGTTCATCTTTTGGTTATTACTACATTTGTTCTATTGAAATATTTATTTTTTCAGGAAGGCCTGCACACAAGTCACAGACTGGTCTCCCACGCTGAAGTTGACAGACACACTTACTCTGAGACGCAGGAGCAGAAGAACAAGTAATGACACAAGCACCTGGCACAATAATTCAAAAATATTAAAGTAAATCTAAGATAAAATTACTGAAATCAATATAAAATTGAACATTACAGTATATCTTTGTGAATGAGTAAAAAATGTAGGAGCAACTGTATTTATTCTTTCTACTTTGAGTAGCAAACTTGGTCTTATTTTAGACTTTGTGATGCAAACATGACAGTTTTATTCTTTTTTTTTTTTAAGGTACAGACGAGTGAAGGGCCGAGTTCCATCGTCTTGGATTCCGGAGGGGTTTGCTGCTTGCGCCAGTCGTCCAGTGGTCGTCCAGTGGTCGTCCAGTGGTCGTCCAGTGGTCCCACATGATTAGGAATCTGTTCCAGTTTGTTTAAAATCAGAAACTGCCCATCATTTCTTGTTGAGTGTATTTGACCTGGTATTTATTCTTGTATTTATTCTGCAGCCAATCATTTTCATTAAAAGACATCAAATCACCCACAGTTCTCATATTGTATTCAGTTTCAAATGTTTTTAGTTTATTCATTCATTCATTCAACCTTTATTTATACAGGCTTGCCTCGTTGAGCCACGGGGACTCATTTACAAGAGGGACCTGTCTCACTCACACCCAGGGTCAATTTAGAGTTACCAATCAGCCTAAAATTTATAATTATAGCTTTTATTCTTATCAATCTCCTCCTGGAGGAGGAACCACAGCAACGTGCATGTTTCTAAGTTTTGTACTTGTCAATAAAAAACTAAACTGGTAAGTTGCCAAAAAAACAATCACATCTAGTTTTTTTATTTGCAGTAGAACTTCTCATTAGACATTAAACAACGTATCTTATTGAAATAAAGAAGGTGAAACACAGCAACACCAAATGTACTTCAAACGCAGATTTATTTATAGAAATTATATTTTCACTCATTTGTTGCTGTGGTACATAACTGCACACAAACTTCTGGACCAACTGGAGTGTCATCCATCCCTGGACCAACTGGAGCGTCATCCATCCCTGGACCAACTGGAGCGTCATCCATCCATCCCTGGAACTCACCTTATGCAGAAATATAACAGAAAGGAGGAAAAGGGTGTTAAGATAGGGTGAAGATGGCGGAGGAGTAGGACGTGCCTGCGTGAGCTCCCGCACTAATCCTTTTTGAATATGGCTTTTCATTGAGTTTCCATGCTACTTTGTGCACTGGCCTGTTTGGACTCGACATATGAGTGACTTTACCCTGGACTTTACCCTGGAAGAGTAGAAGAATGGCAGCAAACTTGAGGAAAAACAAAGCTAGCTCGGCGGCTAGCTCGGCAGCTGCTAGGCCCGACACAGCCTCGGAGCAGACTACAGCTAAAGCCGGAAGCTCAGCTCCTCCGTCCCCGTCCCATCGTGCGGTGGACGCAACCTCCTTAAAGTCTGACATCCTTGCCTCTATAAGATCTGATATCTCAGCTGTGATTAAATCGGAGATAAAAGAGGCATTGGCTGAAGAATTTGCATTTATTAAAGGAGAGCTACAAGCGGTGAGAGCGGAGGTGGCTAACGGCACAACGCTACTTCGTGATGACCTGGACCAAGTTAAACAGAACCTCAAAGAGGTAGAAGACGGCTTATCAACCTGGTCCGATGAGGTAGTTACTCTACGCACCACCGTAATGGGACTGAAAGAAGAAGTGAACGGGCTCCAAAAGAAATGCGACAACATGGAAGGGCAAATGAGAAGATGCAACGTGCGGATTATTGGAGTTCCCGAGACGCCAGAATCGAGCTCCACGTCAGCGGTGGCTAACATGCTAATGGAGGTGTTACAGTTGGATAAAGTGCCACTTATTGATCGATCTCATCGCACTGGAGGTGGGAACAAGTCAGGCGGTAAGCCGCGGG
>JBBPBX010006032.1:11773-25746 GCA_038048925.1 Garcialebias charrua
CACACACACACACACACACAGCACTCATTATTTCACATCTGATCCCCAGACTTTAGTCTCATATGCTGGTTTTCAATGTTTTTACAGGGAATCCCAAAGCGCCTGCGATCAGAACGCACCTCAGATGAGTCATGGACTCACCCTCTTCAGCACAAAACAACTTCCTGAAATGACGTGCGCTGTGTTGCGCCTCTGTCCCATGACGGCTCAAGAAAACAACGAAACAGCCACACAAACATTGTGTGGTGTTGTGTGTCTGTGCAGATGCAAGTGTCAAACAAGGTCCTGCCTTATTCTGACAGTGTGACCTTTTCCACAGTGGAATGTTTTCAATGCTTGTGAAGAGGAGGAGAGCTCGCCGCTTTTGTCCTCGTAAACTACATACAGTCCTTACATCAGTGTCTTTCATTATTGTTCATTACCACACAAATGTGTTGTCTGTCTGTTAGCAAAATATCTCATGAACCACTTGACAGCCTTTAATGAAACTCTCATAAACAATGCATCTACAACTGGTGAACCTGGTTTAAGATGGCTGTCACAGCTAATCAACATTAGCAAACACAAATGTAGGTACAACTCTGTCAAGTTTACAGACACAAGCTTTAGTGTGGTAGTTGCTGAGAGTCATCCCATTTATACTCTGAGTGTTACCGGATCAAACGAGAACATTTTTTTAAGACTTTACTGCTCAAGACAGCAAACAAGGCATGCTATATTCATTTTTTTTATTTTAACAATTTTACACAAGTTAGTTTTTCCATTACTTACAGATTTCTAAAATGTTATTGTAGGATTTTTGTCCCAACCTAGTAGGTTTCAGAAAAGTCTACTGCTTTAAATAAAAATACTGTATTTACCCTCATTTTAAACACAGCCCATGAAGTTGTACCGTTTTTTGGGAATATCTGACCCGTGCTGGAAAGAACGTGTCAAAAAATGAGCACAGGCTAAAGACAAAAAGAAACATGAAAATTATTTTATTGATCATAATTAAGATTATAATTAAAATAACTTTACATTATCCGACTGCTGTAGCACCAGGAAATCCCTTCATGTAAGGATTGGTGTCATGAAGCTCAGAGAGTCCTGTTTTTTTAACAAAAGTATAAAATTCCTGATTTCATCACTCCAGTCCAGACCAATAAAAATAAAGTTTTCAAACCGGTTTTCTCCTGAACAAAACTAGCTGATAGAAAGCCAAATGTGAACAAACTGTGTCTTTTAGAAGCTTCTGAGATGAATAATAAACAATAAAATCTTTTCCAGCACAGGTCAATAAAGTTCTATCTTATAAATAAGCTGAGATTTGGTCAAAGAGAGATAAAACAAGACAGATGTTGGGCAGAATATTCTCATAAAGGTTCCAATAAACTTTAAAACAATAATAGTTGGACACCGACGCCGTAAAATTCAGTTTATTTATCGATCAGAAAACCAGATTACAGTATATGGGAGTTCTTGTACATATTCACATAATTTCCACTGGTGCTACTCTTTGTTAAAGTTAGTTTGTTTTATAAGAAAATGTGATGGAACTGAAAGGTAAGAGATAACTGGACTGTATCAGCTTCAGTGTTGGATTGAATTACCAAACAGTAAATTAAACATGCTGCTGCCAGCCACTTCTAACAGCTGGGCAGACAGCGCCATCTGCTGGTTCAGTCTAAAACTCATTCTTAAAGCAGGCTGTTGAACTAAAATGCTCAGGGGGTCACTCACAGTTACTAAAAGCCAAGAGCTCAGGACAACCAGCAGTTATTCTCATCAAATAAATTTGTTTTATGGTTTAAAATATAGTTTTGTTTAACAATTAAACCATTGGTGAGCCAAACTGAGCTCACCCATGGGCCTGATTTGGCCCCGGGGCCACCAATTGAATAGTCCCGTTCCAAAGTGTCGTCAAGTAAAAGTGAAGTACTTTACATATATGTACAGGGATGTTTTATTATTACTTTTATCAGATTTTTGTGAGTCCTGTCATGTTTCTGGACATTAAGACAGATGTATTTTTAATCTCCAGCATCCCTGTGTTGGACTGACGGCTTGTTCAGGATTTCCTCAGTTCCTCACCAAGTACAGACCAGAAAACAGAGAAAATATTTCTGAAATGACACGACACTTCTCTTTCTTGTCAATTTGAAATAAAAGGTTTGAGGTTGGGGAAGCCAGAGCTCCCAGTTTCACAGTTCATCATGTTTGTACGTGAACTCTCTCGAGGATATAAAGCCATCCTTGTTCTTGTCCTCCTTGGCAAAGATGTCCTCGGCCATGTTCTCGTGCAGCGTGTCGTTGGGAGGGTAGCCGTGACGCTCGAACTCTTTCCTCAGATATTCTTTCACCTGAAACATGCCAAGAGAACGGGACTTTTCAACGTGAGACTCGGAGCAGAACAACACCATATCTCATGTATTATCATTTCTACTTGTGCAATATTCACATTGTAATAAAATGCAGATACAAGTACGAAAAACTTGGGTGTATTCCAATTCAGCAATATTATTGCAGGTGCATAATATTAATACTGTGCCATTAACCATTGTACAGATATTTGGTATACTGCAGAATAATTAATATGCCTTCAAAAACATTTTTTCAATTCATTTTAAAAAGAAAGTTTGATAATTATAATGCGCTTTTTAATCAATACTTGCCAAACAAAACAAAAACTTAACTGATTAACTTGCTGTGTTATGACTGTGACTGGAGTCAGAGAATTGGAAGAAAATATATTCATCTGGAATCATGCAAATTGGGTCAATTGTGCAACAATTCTGCAAATGACATCACTTTCTTGCACCTTCTGACTCCCGAGAACTAAACTGAAATGGGTTTGAGATGAATTTCTTTGCTGAGGCTCGTCTTCACCTCATCTTTGGAGAGCCTCCAGTCATCGTTGAGGTCCATCTCCTGGAAGGACTCGTGCGACCTCGGACCATTTCTGATTTCCATGACCTCAACGATGAAGGTCAGCGTGCTCTCCGGTGGGATCTTACCTGACCACAGACAACATGACAACGCAAGAAGTCAGCTAAAATAAAGACTATAAAGAGGTTTCTAGAAGGTTGCATCATAATACAGTACAGAATAATGTTATAGCAAAGTTAGACAGTGTTACCGGTAGTTCTATCAAGTGAGTTAGTGCTTGTGCTTACCAGAACTAAAGCACAGTACTGTTAATCTCCATGCTGACAGAAAGTGGACTCATGTCACAGCCAGTATTCAGTGTGAAAGCCCTAAGACGCCATTCAAAGCAAGAGAGAGAAGTAAGATATGCAGCACATTTATAACATGCACAATACAAAAGTGAAGTACCAGGAATTTCAAAAGTAATGCAAGAGACTATTGCAGCAGCATGCAGAGGAGAAAAATATACAGGTAGACGACTCCATTACCTTTCCCTTCTTTTCCATAGGCCAGTGCTGGAGGTATCACCAGTTTCCTCTTCTCTCCAGAGCACATGTCCTGCAGGCCCAAGTCCCAGCCTTTGATGGTTTCTCTGATGCCCAGTGTGAACCACATCGGTTGCTTGTCCCCGTGGTTTCGACTGTGGGTCAAACAGAGTAAAGAGAAACTGAATCCTACTGTAGTACCTATTGTAGTATCCTGTGTAGTCCTATTGTTTACCAGTACATATTATGTAAAACACAGAATACAAGACTATACAATAAAGTTTAATGACCTCCCATAAAGAAACTGGTTTTGGGTGACAACAGTGAAGGCTACTGCTAACAACTCTTTGCTAATGCTCCAAACTTGACTGAAAGCATGATGAGGTGGATGCTGGAACACAGTGTGAGATGGAGACAGATGATCCACTGTACAGACTTCTATAAAGAGCAATCAGAAGAAGACGACATGTCAGACATTATAATGAGCTGTAGTCTTTATTTGGCTACACAAGTTATAACTGCACACGTTTAATTAAGACAATCATAACACAAAATGTCACATTGTGAGGCAGCACGGTGGCGCAGTTGGTAGAGCTGCTACCTCTCAGCGAGCACGCTACCCTGGTTCAAATCCCAGGCCGGGGGCCTTTCTGGGTGGAGTTTGCATGTTCTCTCATGCATGTTGGTGCAAGATTGGAAATAGTCCCTGTGAGTGAGAGATTGAATGGTTGCTTGTCTCGTTTGTCTCTGTGTGTCCCCGTGAAGGACTGGAGACCTGTCCAGGGTGTCCCCTGCCTCGTGCACAGTGCCGGCTGGCCATGGGCACAAGTGACCCCCGTGACCTGACAAGGAAGAGGCGGATAAAGATAATGGATGGGTGGATGGATGTCACATTGTGGACCTAGCTGTAATGTTATATTGCTCGTCTGACTTTCATTCCTCTTCTTCTCAGAGCACGCCTGCACCTCTCCAGACTCTCTTCCACCTGCTCCCTACACGTCATCTGCAAAAATCACAGTCTATGGCGACTCCTGCCAGTCTATCACCTTTTGTAAACAGAAAATCTCCAGTCACTCCTACCACCTCTGCCTCCATGTCCTGTAGGACCCTTATGGGGATTCAACAACCCATCAACCTGATTGGGCTTCACAGCACAAAAAAAGCCATTTACAAATTAAACGAACTCACCCTTTCATTTGCACTGAGCATTAAGTTTTGTTTATTAACCAGTACCTGGAGTGAAACATGGTCCCGTTCTCAAAGAAGCCGTCGTGATGCACCAGCAGCATGTCTCCATACTTGGACTTCCGGCGGCAGATGAAAGGTCTGTGCAGGACTTCAGTCTTCAGCTCGGCCTCGGGCAGCTTCCCGCCGCTGACAGAGGCCAGAGAGCAGCAGAGCCAGCTCAGCAGGAACAACAACATGCCGACAACCTTCTGCTTCAGGGGGGGGAACACAAAACAGCCAGCTGCTCCTCTCGACGTGGCAGAGACGCTTCTTCACACGTGTGGCAGAAAGTCTCCTCTGATTGGTTGATTTCAACGTTAGCCCCGCCTATAACCACGCCCCTCCCTTTCATAACAGTGGCTTCATAGTTGCCAAGTCCGCCTGTTGTAAGCTACTTTGGGCTTGTTCTGGATGTGAAGTCGCTTATTTGGGCTTGTTATTCTTTGTTCTTTATTCTTTGTCTAGAGCAGGGGTCTGCAACCTGCGGCTCTGGAGCCAAATGTGGCTCTTTGGTCCCTCTGCAGCGGCTCGTTCAAGCTTTCACCAATAAAACTGAATTTTATAGGATGCTTTACCCACAACAAAAAATGATTAGTTTTAGCTGTTTTTCTGTCATTTCCTTTGCAAATATGTGGACACTAGTACAAATACACAGAGTAAATTATAGTCCTTTAACTTTATGCTTTTTTTCTTCTTTAAAGTAGGATACTCAATTTACAGTATCCACAATAAAAAAAAACACACACACACAAGCCTGAACTGTTTACAAAAAATATATTTTTTCTTTTACAAGAATCCAGCCTTCTGTGATAGACTTGCAACCTGGATATGAGCACCAGTGACCCCCCCCCACAACCCAGAAAGTAAAAATCAAGTAAAGATAATGGATGGATGGAATCCAGTCTTTTCTTTTGTCTCACAATGGAAAAAATATCAATAAATGTTAATCATGAGATGTTTTTAGTTTTATAACTTAATGCCTATGGCCAGAAAACCTCCCTCTAACAAACTTAAAGTGGGCCATGGGCCACCAGTTGATATAATGACAACTGCAGTGAGTTTTGCAGCTCTGGACACATTTAGTCTAGTGAACAAAGGGGCAGAAATGGCTCTTTTGATCCTAAAGGTTGCAGACCCCTGGTCTAGAGTGACACGACCACGCTAAAATGATCTCCAATAAGTGGGGGAAATATGGGGAAAAATATAATGGGAGAAAGAGCACACACTTAAAACATGATTCAGGATAGAGATTAAAGAAAGTTTTTGTTGACTTCTATGTGAGTTTGCTGTTTAATTTTATTTTTTAATTTGTACGCATCCTTTATGATTGTCTGTTGTTGTCGTTGTCCATTGTTGTTGTCATCACTCTTCGTTTAAAATTCAGGTCTTTCTGGTAAATGAGTCCCAGATTAATGGGATTAATTTGTATAAATATGCTAAATGTATTTTAGAGTGGATATGTTCTTCAAAGTGTTAAGCATAATTTTGCTGTTTGTATGTAATGTAATGCCATAATAATATATGTTTATACTGTTTAAAAACTGCCTTTGTTTCAAACAATGGGGTGGGTTGCCAGTTGGGCGTGTTTTTGGGCGTGTTTTCAAAGAGTGATCCCGGGTTTGTGCTTGTTTTCACGGGGCTGGTCGCTTGTTTCTGTCGCGAGATCTGGCAACATGTCATTTCTTTTCCAACTACAGTATGTGAATACTGTACGGAAGAGCATTGCATTCACCAAATACATTTTTTTTTACTCATGATCTCATAATTATGACATCTTATCTCATAATTATGACATCTTATCTTATAATTATGAGATAGTATCTCATAATTATGAGATAAGATAAGATGTCATAATTATGAGATAGTATCTCATAATTATGAGATAAGATGTCATAATTATGAGATAAGATGTCATAATTATGAGATAAGATGTCATAATTATGAGATCCCGAGTCAATTTTTTATTTATTTGGTGAATGCAATGCTCTTCTGTACCTAGTGGCTGCAAAAGTCTCCTCCAACAAAGCTGAAGTGGCCCACAGGCCACCAGTTGATATACACAGTTAGGCCTATAGCAGGTTGTTGTGGCTCTGAACACTTAATTTAATGAACAAAGGCATAAAAATGGCTCTTTTGATGATAAAGGTTGCAGACCCCTGATCTAGGAGGTACAGGAGGGGCAGTCTGACCGCTACATATGGGGATGATAACAACTAATAATGGCCATTTAATGGCTGATAACGTTCGAAGTGGGTGTTCATAACGTGTTAAAAAAACTCTTTGTTGTCATTCTGTACTTTATTACATTTACAATCATGCAGAAACTCACCAAGTCGTTCTCAAATCATTCAACTTTTCATGCCACTCGCGGGAATCACAGGTTGGACGATTTTCTGTCACATTATTTTTGCACATTCTCTTCCACCGAGCTGGACTTGTACAAAGTAAGCAGTCTGTTGTGCACAGATTTACATGCATGATCACATCTCATAAATATATGCTCTGCAACACATTGCACAGGAATTAACATGTTCACACACCCCTGATCTGAATTCAGCTGTGTTGATAACTTTATGGCACCGTTAAGTATTTTTTTTTCACTCCTGTATTAAAGAGAACAGCTTATTTCTGCATTAACAGTCAGCAAGTCATACGCGTTGTAAGGTTTTCTATAATGCAGTCATTACATTCTTAAAATCAGTGTTTGTAACAGTGCAGCAGCCGATGGTGTGACGGTAATAAAGAGCTCTTTGAAGGCAGGTTAAACCTCCAGCTGATTTAAAAATGACTTTTCATGACGTCACTCAGAGCAGGCACAATAGCATCCCTTTAGTATGCGCTGTCTCTTTCTCAGTTCATCACTTGTTTCAAAAGGAGCGAGACTTCAGTTGTAAAACTGAAGTACGAGCTCCTCGGTCACACAAAAAAAGTAGAAAAATCCACCGTGGTTGATTTCTTTGAGCGATGAACTCAGGTGAAGTACTTGCAGCCGGTAGAATCGATGAGGCAGGAGTCGGTGCACCGGAGCTGCCCAAAGGACCTGCAGAAGAGATGGATAATGGTTGATAGCAAGTGCAAATACTTTTATTTACGCTTAGTTAATTCCCAAAGACTTTCTGTAAACTTTAAAGCGTTCAGCTTCAGATGGTCTTTGAGACATGATGACAAGAGTACACTCTTTTTCTTCTTGGTCTTTCAGCTGCTGCCTTCAGAGGCCTCACAGTGGATCATCTGCTCCATCTCAGACATACACCTCCTCTGTCACACCAACCCCTGCATATCCTCCTTCACTACATCCATGAAACTTCTATTTCCTTTTTCCACCCTGCCTGGAAACTCCATATTCAACATCCTTTGTCCAGTATGTCCACTGTCCTTTCTCTATAAGTCCAAACCATCACCACTGACACTCGTCTCCGTACATTAAACTCTACCTACATATTCTTCTTCATCGCTCGTGTGCACAGTCTATTGCTTTGGGTAGTTGACCCTATACTCATCCTCTACACCTTGCACCTGTTTCCCTCATTCACACATGTATTCTGTCTTTTTTCACTGACTTAATCCTCTTCTCTCCAGAGCTTACCTCCACCTCCCCAGACTCTCTTCCACCTGGTTGCTACTATCACTACAGATCACTACAGCTTCTTTATAAATTAAAATGTTTCAGTTAGGGAAAAAATACAAACCAACATTCCTAGTATCACCTCTGGTTCTGTGTCAACTTTAAAAATGTCACTATTGATTTATGTCTGGACTGTTTTTGTCCTGTAGATCTCTCTGAATTGTCAAAAATAATAGCTTCATCCAAACCATCCACTTGTCTGCTAGATCCCATCCCAACCAGGCTATTTAAAGATGCATTTCCCATAATTAATAACCATGTCTTGGATCTGCTTAATTTGTCTCTAATAAATAGTTACATACCACAGAGCTTTAAGATTTAAGTAATTTAATCTTTAATTAAGAAACATAACCTTGACTCAGGAATCCTAGCCAATTAAAGGCCTAATCTAACTTCTATCTAAAATATTCTACAGAAAATAGTTGCTGGTCAGGTACATGATTATCTGCAAATAAATCATCTGTTTGAAGAATTTCATTCAGGGTTTAGAGCTCACCACAGAACTGAATCTGCACTGGTGAAAGTTACCAGTGATATTCTCATGGCCTCTGACAATGGACAGGTGTCTACACTGGTCCTGTTAGATCTCAGTGCTGCATTTGATACAGTTGATCATAATATTCAATTACAGAGACTTGAATATGATGTTGGAATTACAAGAATGCTTTAAATTGGTTTAAATCACATTTATCTGATAGATTCCACTTTGTAAATGTAAATAATGAATCATCAGTCATAGAGTTCCTCAAGGTTCAGTGCTTGGACCAGTACTCTTTACCTTGTACAGTATATGCTTCCATTAGGTAATGTTACTAAACAGCATGAGAGACATTTTCATTGTTATGCTGATGATACACAGTTATATTTGTCTATGAAACAAAATGAATCCACTCAGTTACTTAGACTACAATCATGTCTTAAAAACATAAAAACCTGGATGACCCTACATTTTCTGCTTTTGAAACCAGACAAGACTGAGGTTTTAGTTTTTGGACCCGAGCATCTCAGGAATTAATTTTTCAGTCTTTCACTCTCCTTGGATGACATTAATCTGGCCTCCAGCTCTAATGTAAAACATCTTGGTGTTATTTTTGATCAGGACATGTCTTTTAGCCCCCACATTAAAAATGTTACTAGACCACCTTCTTCCACCTGTGTAATATCACTAAAATTAGAAACATCTTGTCTAAAAATGATGCAGAAAAACTGGTTCATAGATTTGTCCCATCTAGACTGGACTATTTCAATGATTTATTATCTGGGTGTCCAAATACTTCTTTAAAACATCTTCAGTTGATCCAAAATGCTGCTGCCAGAGTCTTAACTGGAGTTAGTGGGAGATATCATATATCTCCAGTTTTAGCTTCTCTCCATTGGCTCCCTGTCAAATCCAGAATAGAATTCAAAATCTTTCTTCTAACCTACAAAGCTCTCAACAACCTAGCTCCATCTTATATTTGAGATCTTATTGTTTCATATTTTCCTAACAGAGCACTACACTTTCAGACTTCAGGCTTACTCGTGGTCCCTAGAGTTTCCAAAAGCAGAATGGGATGAAGATCTGTCAGTTCTCAGGCTCCTCTCTTGTGGAACCAACTTCTAGTTTCTGTCCATGAGGCTGACACATTGTCCAGTTTGAAGACTGGGATTAAGACTTTACTTTTTGATAAATCCTATGATTAGGGTTGGCTTGTTATACTGCCATAGGCTTAGACTATTAGAGGACAAATTGACCTCATTCCTAAAATAAAATTGTTAAAATTGAATGGTTTTCATTTGATACTATTTATGTGATTCTTGACCTGCCATTGTGTATCTGTTCCTCTCAAACCCAGACGGTTGAAGCAGATGACCTCTTGTTCTGAGCCTGGTTCTTCTAAAGCAGTGTTTTTCAACCTTTTTTGAGCCAAGGCACAGGATTTTCATTGGAAAATATCCCGAGGCACACACCACCAACCAAAATTGTATACATAGATACACTGTATCCCCCTATATTAAATATATAGTCATTCTTATCAAAGTGTCTTGAATAGGAATGGAATAAACACAAAAATGTATTTTTATCATATTTTATATTTCTTATTTCAAATTGCACTTAACATGTCTTCAAAAATACACCGGAACAGTACCACAACAATGTGGTCTTAAATTTAAAGAGGTTGAAAAGGGGGGGGTTGATAATTTCCAAGACACACCTGACGATCACTCGCGGCACCTAGTGTGCCTGGCACAGTGGTTGAAAAACACTGTTCTAAAGGTTTCTTCCGCATGAGGGAGTTTTTCCTTTCCACTGTCACCTTCATGCTTGCTCAAGATGAGAGTTCTGCGATGGCGTTAAATTCAAAGCAGTCTGCTCCTCAGATAAAGTCTTAAATTATTATTTTACACATGAACGTTTCTGTTCGGTGCCCTGAGATGACTTCTGCTGTGACTTGGCACTATATAAATAAACCGAATTGAACTGAATTGCATCACAGTGTCGTCTCCAATGTCATAGCCATGTGGACTTCTGCCTGACCTCATCTGTCAACCTGTTCACCACCACTTCAAACCAGAACCCCTCTGCCACTCGTACTGCACATCTCACCACTGTCTCCCTGTCCTTGTACCCTTAGATGCTTCTCTGTCACATGACTTCCTCATACAGTACCACGGTACTTCTCTTGGCCATGCCCATAGTGCAAGTCCTTCTGAAGCACAAGTTTTTTTCCATTAAGTTTAAAAATCCCTGATGAATATCGCTAATAAAAATAGTAGTGAGTTAATTTGACATCTTTAAAAACATTTGATGATTGTGTAACAAGGAGCACCCAGATGAATGAGCACTATACATGCGCTTGTGGTTTTAAAATCACTAAACGTACCCAGGAAGGTAGGATTTACAGGTCTGATAACCAAAGTCTTTCCCATCGCACTCCTCCATCCCTTCATGTCGGTAACCATCTCCACAGTAGGCCCATTTACAGTCTGCAGTGACACAGAGAAAAGGATGAGAAGAGTGCACGGGCACAGGCGGGAGACATCAGGGGGAGAAGGACGTTACAATATTCTTTCGGCACTGCAGTCGGTTGTGATGCCAGTGCAGCATTTTCTCGCTAATTGAATTGAAAAGAAGCAGAGAGTAGTGAGAGGTTGGCAGGAAAAGAGAAGGCAGGGGAGGTGAATAAAAGATCAAGGGAAGGTTTCATGGTGCGGGCTGCTTTTATCCTGCGCCACATGGGAGCTGAATCTGTGGCGTGTTGTGGTCATGCTCTGCAGGAGATCTTATGATGGTGTCCAACAATAAAAAATTCAAACGTTGTAGACAAAGGTTGGTTCTGTGTATTTAAACTAACATAAAATAAAAAAAATTTGTAGCGCTAAATAGGGGTTGAACGAGTACATACTTTTAAAACTCTACATTAACATAATAATACTCGAGTAGAGCTCGAGTAGTTGATGATGTCGTATATCTCAAGATGCAAAAAACAATTAAAACCGCAAAAAAATGTGATTTATTATTTACAACAACAAAAAAAGACCATATTTTAGGCTCTTATTATCTTACTGCAAATAAGTCACAGGAAACCCAAAACTGTTAGTTATTATTATTAAGCTGCAAAAATGAAAAAAAAATATGCGGCACGTCAAAAACGAAACTAAAAACAGTGGGGCGGTTGACCACCCCGCACCACCGCCTGTGGTGCTGCGCATTAGGTTTAGATTTAGAGATTAATATGTTAATAGGTTTTTGTAGGTTTAGAGATTAATATTTTTTGCCTTTTATTTGTGAAACAAGGTCAGAGGAAGCTGGTTCTGGTTCGGTCATTGGACCCAGTGTTACATTCTGTGACCTGCAACAGTTCATGCAACACTGCCCCCTACGGTCACAATACATACGGTGGTCACAGAATATGGTGTAACACCGGTTCGCAACGCGCTCCAAACAGGAAGTTGATTCATTTTCTGTTCTGTAACTGCGGCGTGATGACGTCACTACGAATACTCGACGTGAAATTAAAAAACTCGATAGAGGTCCAAGTAATCGATGTGTCGATTACTCGAGTAGTCTGTTAAAGCCCTATAGCGCTAAATAAGCAAACCCTTCTGCATGTGTGCTAGTAAGAATGGTATAACTCACTAAGACAGGCATCGGTGACGATCTGGTTTCCATCGTCACACTCCTCCCCGCGCTGGGCCTGCACCTTCCCATCCCCACAAACAGCGACTTGGTCTGGGACTTTCTCCGTGGACTGAAATGGCTGAAAGGGCTGGAAGAAATGTGAGGCTAAATTACTTTGAGAGGATTTGTCAAGATGCAACTCAGACTGGTTAAAAGAGACATACGTTTCGCACTATAAGGTGCACTTTAAACCCTTTAATATTCTAAAAAAATCAACAGTGAGCCTTGTAATCTGGTGGGCCTTATGTATTAATTCTGGTTGTGCTTACTGACCTCGAACCACTTTTATGTGGTGCACAGTGCTCAAAAATCTGTCAAAATGTTTTATATGCTATGTGTTTTGTAATAATGAAAACAAACCCAGTCATTGATATTACCCCCTATAGTCTGAAAAATACGGTAACGTCAGCTCAAATGTGCCTTTAATATGCAATATTGTATTATTGTACCTGTAAGGGGCTCCAGCCATCTTTATCTTTAAAGTAAAGCATCCTCTCGTCCCTTCTGAGTGCTATCGCAGTGTCTAGATGTATGTGGCCCATCTCCTCCGCACTGTTCACCACAAATATCTAAACAGAGCAAATATATGATAAATAGCTGCTTGATGACCCAAAATCAGTTTTCTGTGGGAATATCTTGGGTCTTACTGCAGTGAGTTTATTGCTGCCTCGTCGTTGGGTGTAATAATGTCCAAAAGGAGCGTTATTTCCTCCAGGGTTGCAGTCACAGTGACCCGGTGGACCTGGTGGACCCTGCTCTCCCTTCTCTCCCACTAAAAAGAGACCTGCAGGAAAGCACGTACCTGTATGTTACAACTTAAGATGTTCAATATGATTTTTCTGCATCTGTGTATGTGTTGCTGCACCTGAGGCGGGAGGTCCAGGCGGGCCAGGAAGACCGTGGGGACCAGGTGGTCCTGCTGGGCCCATGAGTCCTGGGGCTCCTGTGTGGCCCATTGTACCCTATACAAACATAAAACTACATATTAGTACAGGGGTTCCTAATCTTTTCCATGTCATGCCCCCCCCCCCAAACAGCATTAGCTTCTGGCCATGTCCCCCTCACAAAGTGCTACAAAATATGTAAAGAAACATCAACTTTTAGAATGTTTTAACTTTTATTCACTTTATTCAATTAACTAATACAGCTGCTGAGCATAAAAATGTTATTAACTAACATGTTTTAAACACTGTATTATATTCCCACAAAAAAAAACAACAACAACTTTTCAACAAACTGTTGACCAGAATAAATCTAATCTCTCTCTCAAGTGCATTTACTGTATCTGGAAATGACAGATACACCATAGAGGGCAATTATTATTATTATTACTATTTATTATTATTGTTATTAATATTATTATTATTATTTTATCTTATTCTCTCCAGCTTTTTGGGACCTCCCTGGCGCCCCCTTGTGGCCCCCCGAGGGTCCGCGGCCCCCACTTTGAAAAACACTGTTAGAACTAGGGGTGCAGGAAAAAAAATTGATAAATAAAAAATTAAGATTCTTAGTCCTGGCGATTCAGAATCGATTCTAAAAGCCCCAAAATCTTTTTTTTTTTTTT
>JBBPBX010006032.1:59480-69907 GCA_038048925.1 Garcialebias charrua
ATATATATACATATATATATATATACATATATATATATATATATATATATATATATATACAGGGGGTCCCCGACTTACGAGCGCATCGACATACGAGGTTCCGGACTTACGAGCTCACTAACGAACAGTAAATTTGTAAAGAACATACAGAAAATACAGCACTTTTATGTGTTTTTAGATGAAAGTGTGTTAGCTAACCGTTTGGAAACAAGTTTCTGAGCATGTTTATGAACTAGTATGAACGTTTGTGATGAAAAACGAGTGTTCGTAGTAGCGCTAGCATAAATTTTCCGACTTACGACCGAAAATCCGGACTTACGAGCAACACGTATTTCGGGTTCCGACATTCGAGATTTCGTCTTACGAGAACCTCGCAGGAACGGAACTCGCTCGTAAGTCGGGGACCCCCTGTATATATATAAAATAGTGAACATCTTTTCCAGGAGTTGATTATTGATCTCTTGGATAGACAGTGTGCCATGGTTTCACTGCTGCATTTGGAAAACTGCTCAACAAAGTCTCAAAATCCAGAGCAGAGCAGTCGGACGGTCTCATTTGTTGAATCCTCTCTACATTTGAGTCCAAATTTGATCCAGTTGAATTGCAGCTCGTTGTGAACATCCTTGAGCCATTTGTGCTGAAGTCCAGAAGAGACACTTGAAGGTGTTTTGCTTTAAAGAAAACATTCAATACACAAAAACTACAGCAAAACAACAAAGTACCAGATTAGTGTTCCTCTGTGTGGGTCTGTTGTAACATGACTGATAACACATAGACTTTACGACCCTGACAGAATGAAAACTTGTTCCTTTTCTTATAAAGTAACTATATAGTAAATGTAAACATTAACGTGACTGTTCAGAACTCGGTGATACTTCTAAAAGTTGAACGTCATTGATACTGTGTAGTTTTTATGGACAATAAAAAGTCAGTTGATTAAAAGTTATATACAGTATAACTTGTATTTAAATGTTTGAATTGTCCTTTTATTGATCCTTTTTGCTTTATTTTTTTGTACCCAGAAGGTACAGTTTCCCAGTTTCCAGCCATTTCCAGCTTCCAAGTAGGAGAACAAGCTGTACTAAAAACTGGAAGGCATTGTGAGAACACGACAGCAGGACCACCACTTCTCTCTTATCGCTGTTTAAACTTGGCCAGTGATCCCAGAATTCCTCCCCAGGACTGGGACACCCTCAGGTTCCCGACATGATTTGTGGGAGTCTGCTGTTATTGCTCTGCTGAGCTGATTTATGTGGACTTTTATCTCCCCTCTCACCGACATCAGCCAGGTCATTGTCAGAAGGCCTCACGTGTCTCCAGACTCCGCAAACAGGCTCGTGTATCAAGCCCTTGTGACTGGTGATGGTTCAGTCAGCGACCAAAACCGTTTCTGTTGGACCACGTTATACTTTATGGCACGCTGGACACACAGCGGGTGGTCCGTGAAATTCCTCATCTCTGCAGATAATGAGTCAATGTTTGTATTTTAAAAACACAAATTCTGTTGCAAACCCATCGAAAACAAAGACTCGGGAAGGTACAATGGTAAGGGCTTTATTTACAGGTGGTGTGGTTCACGGGGATCTGGAAAGATCTGTAGGAGAGCAATGAAGGCGAGGATCTGGTTCTACAAGAGCTTAGGATGTTATATACTGTAATCTCACTTTGTTTTGTATTTCACAGGCTTGAAGAGAATATGGAGGTTTAGAGACGCGGCCAGCAAACCCTGTTGGAGGAAGACGAGGGTGGCAGGATGGACTCGAAGGCTGTCGTGTAGACTCTTGACGTGGAACAGAAGTAGTGACATCACCAGGAGAATGGACACCAAGGGATCAGATAGATGAACCGGAAACTGAAGAGCCCAAGAAGCCAAGGTTAGTTGTATTTTCATAGTCTTACTAAGAGGCGGTTCTACAATACCAAATGGCATGAAATGTTCCACTGGTGAGAAACTGGGCCTTAAATACTGGATCCCATCAACCAGATTCAGGAACAGCTGGTGATCATTAATGCCACCGTGCCACTCAGGAAGCTGCAAAGTGTGGTAAGTGAACAGAGAGTCCTTACAAAATAAAAGACTAAACAAAGAGAGTGAAGTCATAAAATGTCAGAACAAAGTGCAAAGATGTCCTGTTAAAGTGGAGCAGAGACTGTTTTTGGGGGCGGTGAGCAGAACCCACCCAGTCTGTTGTGATCAGCTCAGGAAGTGACAATAAATTATCCTGGTTGGTTTCCTTCTCGTGAAAGGTAGTGGAATTGTACAAAAACAAGATAAGATGGGAGACATTGAGGCAAACTTTGTCTGTCGTCTAAAAAAAAAAATCATGTTTTTCTCTGATTCTCAAAACTTTCTGTTCTGGCTACAAATCACTGGTGATTTCAATCTAAAAATGCACAAGATGCTTACATTTATGAAAAAATATTGTCAAATTGGAAATGGACATTTGTTGGAAAACAAACTGTTCATCTCATGCTTGCTGCATGAACCAAAAAACAATACTTTTTTTTTTTGCTGTATAAGTTGCAGTTTTTGCATAAACTAGCATGCCTGTGACTTACACAGTGAAGTGACATATTCAATTTTTTTCCATATTTATAACTCAATTTTTGGCTGAGATCTGACTATTTCATTCATTCTGATATGAAATATACTGAATACTACCATTTTCAGCTGCTAGAGGGTCCTCAACTAATATGGCAAGCGTCTCATCAATAGGTAAAAGTGGCTATTAATGAAACACTTGGCTTGCCACACAAAACCACCTTCGTCTCGCTCTGGAACTACTGGAGCAAACATCAAATCAGCTGATTTGACCGTCAAAGTGCATTTATTAAGGAAAAGTTCAACTGAGACATACCTTTACTATAATCTCGAGCAAAAAACAAAACAAAACAATTGTTTTTAAATGTTAAGCGTGTTAAATTCTTGTTAAAGTCCTCCCCTGCACGCTCCCGCGGCCGCCATTTTGCAGCCAATTGATTTTTGGCACAACACTGGCCCACATTTCCGGGTTGTCAGCGGTGACGCATATTAGATGTGACCTATACGGAAAAGCGACATATTTATGTTTTGTTCCATTTTATTAGACATATTTGGACCGATGCGACTTATACGGAGGTGCGCCGTGTACGGCAGCAAGTACGGTACTGTTTATGATCTTTTTAATGGATTCTCTGGCTCAAACAGGATTATAATCCAACATAAGATCACTTCTTGTTTTCTGTTAATGTTATGCCAGCTTTGAATGCAGACCACAGTTTTATTCGTATTATCTTATGCAGCACTGTTTTTTCTATAGGTATTACTGAGAGGGTCATTGGCCTCCTCATTCAACACAGAAACACATTCAGTGGATGTTACTAAAAGGCTGGCTTTTCAATAAAAACACAGACTGAGCTTTAGCACCATCAGTATTTTTAATAAGCAACACATTATGATCAAAACAATCCTAATGGAAGATTATGGTGAGATCACAGAATTAGCTGCGTGTTTACCTTTCCACAAGGAGCTTAACGTTCTTTATTAATAAATTGGGCAAACTGCTGGATATAAACATGTCTTTAAAGATGCCTCCCTTTTCCTATTTGACAAGATCAACTTTATTGTGCACCACAACTCTGGCAAAAATTATCCATCGGCGTGCTCTTGAACATTTCCCAACACACACAAGTACAACAGAAAATGGAAGAATAGAACATATTGAAAACTACATTTTCACCAATTTACTATTATTTCTATATGTCTATTATTTACACCAGTGGAGCTGCAGGTTCTTGAGAGTTTTGATCCATGACATTTGCTTTTTGTTAAGGATAGCCATTCTGTTTTCTGTTTCACTTCCTGCTACCAGGAAAACAATTACTGGTGTAGTGAGACATTATATTAAATAAACCTGAAAGGTTGAACACTTGTTAATAATAATAATAATAATAATGAATTCAATTTATAACGCACTTTTCATTAATGAAAATCTCAAAGTGCTAGTTTCCCATAATTCAGCTCTCCTCAGATAAATAATGTTACTTTTTATGAATATGAATGACTTCTGTTGTGACTTGGTGCTATATGAACTGAATTGAATGATCTTGTCCTCCTGAGCTAAACAGCTGTGGTGCCACAATGAGTTCAGCAGAAAGTATTTTAGTTTTTATGTGGCAGAATTTGAGTTGGGCTGTGAACAAGCAAACTGATAACCACATTGTATTTGATTTTTAATCAGTTTAATATTTTAATGGACCAAAGAAAATTGGTTTACGGGCCACATTTGGCCCGCAGGCTGCCAGTTGATGATCTCTGTTTTCTGTCATCTTCTAGTAAACTCCTGGCATCGTTTTTACAATGTTTACATTTCAACTCTTCAGACTTTATATGATCTGGAAGAATGTTTGAGCATTGGCGTTACTAAACTGATGTGATCTTGAAGTGGTGGACTCACATGCTTTTTCTGGATTTTGAATACGTGAGCACCGGCAATATTTTAAGCCCTAAAAAAACACAAGTACAAGGTGATTTAATGGGTGCATAAAACAAAAGCTTATTTGTGGTGTCAAGTTCCCCGGGAGTCCCTAAAACAGCAACAACACAACGCTTTCAGCTCACACCGGCTTTCCTTCGAGTGCAAATGCATTGGCAGTAATGTTGTAAACTTTGAGGTGTAGCTATACGATCTTCTGCTCCTTTTTCATTTTCTGTGACATTTAATACAAAACTTTTGGCCAGATTTTACATTCATAAATGTAAATTTACTAATAAAACACCATGTTTTCTTCATTTTATTAAGGATGTGGAACTATATGTAAAATTAATACTGTAACAGACTCTACCAACAAAAAGGCCCTTAGGACTATTTATATTTTTAAATCTTTGCCAATATTAATTTAATTAACACCCCTGGTTGTTTGTTCATAAGTGTTGTGTTCTTCTGTATACTCCATTCATTTGTTTGTTACGGTACTTGTCATTTGCTTGAATAAAGGTAAAAAAATAAAAAATAAAATAGCATAAAGAAACACAAGATGGCACCAAAGAACACAACAATTGAACAAACAGCGTGTAGCTTTCTTTGCAGCCATGATTTTTATATTTTCTGTTTTTTTGTTCCTTGCAGTGTTTTTGTTAATATAAACTAAATGTTTGTTGTTTTTTAAAGATAACAAGTTTAGTTGTTTTGTGCTGGTTTTCAGGGCAGCTGAGTGTTTTCCACATGACAGTGACAGATGAGTCCCACCAGGAGGCGCTCTAACACCCTTCATGTCAGGATGTGCAGGAGGAGGGGCTCCAAAAAAGAGGCGGAGACTCTGGGAGAGGAGGCTGTGCTATTGAAAGTGGGAGTGTCCGAAAAAGTGGGAGGGGAATTCAGTGAGGGGTGGTACAGAAATCACGAACCAATCAAAATCAAGTAAACAACCCACCAATCAGAGAAGCAGAGAAGAAAGAGGCAGGCAGCAGGAAATGACCCTTGATGAGGGAGAGGAGGTGGAGGATGGGAGGGATGAAGGGAGCAAAGGGGAGCCCTGGAAAGGAGTTGTGTGTGTGTATGAGTGTGTGTGTTTAAAAGGAAAAGCTTGGTTGAGAAAATCTGCCATATCCTCCATTTGTCTTGTGCGTTTTGAGCCATAATTCTGTCCCCAGCAACAAATGTTTATGGCTCATTGGAGTGCAAAGAGATAAATAATGTATCGCTGGTGGAAGAGTTGCATGAATGAGCTTTGTTCAGAGAAACACAGAGATGTTTTATTAAAGCAAACGAACAAGTGATCGTGTAGGATGTGTAAAAACAAAGATGCATGACCGTTTTCTCGCCAACGACACTATAGCCGAGCGATTGACGCTCAACGAGGTTTGGAGACGCCTGCTGGTTTGGGTGGTAAAAATAACAGCTCGTTTTATTGCTTTCCCTGCTTTCAGACGCGTTGAATGTTTACATGGTCATTTATATGTTGAGTGACTTTCATGATCCTTGGGCTTTGGAAACCTTTTAAAAGCCCGGCACATAAATTCCCCAAAAATCGGCTGTCTTTAGAGAAATAAGCAGTTGCGCCCCCATCTTGCTCCTGGATGTGTGGCCTGTGTTTGGTATTGTTTGTACAACAAGCCGTGAGGTGGGAATCAGAAGCAGAAACCATATCAGAGCGAGACAGAAAAACAAAATGAGTAGAAACCGTGGTTTGGAATGAAGCTCTTTCCCTGATTGTTCCCTCTGACCTTTGGTCCTTCTCCATACTCCCAGTTGGACGGCCAGTTTGGCTGCTGTTCAGCAGGTCAAAGGGGTCAAAAGGTCAAAGACACCCACACAGAAATCTACACTGTGACCTCCAACCCGATCCCTGAGATGCAGCTGAACGCTGCCGCCTAACTAAAGAAGACAGGATTGTTGCATGTTTGAAGACGAAGTCTGTTCAAGTCACTCCAAAAGGCATCTTTTGTAGTCTTGTAAGAAATATATTTTATTTGAGGGAAAATGAGGTGCATAAAGATGAACAAAATATATATATTTTCCTTTAAAGGTTGTGATTTTTGTCAAACACGTCTATTTTCCTAAGTAGGTATGGTCTAAGAGGTCATGCACTTCAGTGGATATCTAGCTATTTGAATAATAGAAAACAGTTTGTAGAAATTAATGGTGTAAGATCTAAATTTGGTAATATTACATGTGGAGTCCCTCAAGGTTCTGTACTGGGACCTAAGTTGTTTACTTTATATGTGAATGACTTAGTAAATGTATCAGGACTTTTTGGATGTCACGCCTTTGTGACCACACGGCTGGACTACTGTAACGCACTCTATATAGGAATCAGTGATTCGTGTATCTCTCAGCTTCAGAGGGTACAGAACGCTGCTGCACGACTTTTAACTGGCACACGAAAGTTTGACCACATTACTCCTGTTTTAGTCTCCCTGCACTGGCTGCCCGTACATTCCAGGATTCATTTTAAAGTTCTTTTATTTGCTTTTAAAGCGCAAAATGGTCTTGCCCCGCCCTATCTGTCCGAGTTGCTGCAGCCATACACACCCTCTCGATCCCTCAGGTCATGTGATCAGCTGCTCCTGAGTGTCCCAAAGACAAAACGCAAGCTCAGAGGAGACCGTGCTTTTGCTGTGGCAGCTCCTAAACTGTGGAACAACCTTCCCTTGAACATCAGACAGGCCTCTTCCCTGTCTGTTTTTAAATCTCTTCTTAAAACCCATCTCTTCTCCCTGGCCTATGACACCATCTGCGATGTTGACTTTTAATAATTTTAGTCGCTTGTTTTATCTGATTGTATGATTCCTCAACTTTTATTATGTGACTCTTATTTATTTTAATCATTTTATTACCTGATTGTGATTGTTTTGTTGTGTGTACAGCACTTTGGTCCTGTAGGTGTTTAAAGTGCTCTATAAATAAAGCTGGTATGGTATGGTATGGTACGTATTTTGTTTGCTGATGATACAACATATTTTTATTCAGGAAAAGATATCAAAATAATGTTGAACATAGAGTACAGACCGAATTTGAAAAAATACAACATTGGTTTCAACAAAACAAACTGTCATTAAATTTAGAAAAAACAAATTACATGATATTTAGTAATAGTAATATGAAGACTGATGGTGATCTTTCATTTAAAGTAAATTGTATTGAGATTGGTAAAGTCAGTGAGGTGAAATTTTTGGGTGTCATCATTGATGACAAGTTGTCATGGAGAACTCATATTAATTACTTACGAACAAAAATATCAAAATCTATTGGAGTACTATATAAAGTGAAGGAGTTATTTAATGACAAAGCCCTGCTTCTGTTATATAAATACATTAATTCTTCCTCATTTGATTTACTGTATTGAAGTTTGGGGTAAAGCTTGTAAGATTCGGTCTTTATTTTACAAAAAAGAGCTATAAGAATTATCGCTAGAAAAGACTACACCCATCCATCAAATACATTGTTTTGTAAATTGAAAATTTCGAAATTCTATGAATTGGTTGATTATAACATTTTAATATTTATGTATAAGGCCCACAAAAATGTATTACCTTCCAACATTCAAATAAAATTTGTTAAAAGAGAGAGTTATTATTTTTTAAAGGGGATAAAAATGTTTGTGAAGCCACGGTTTCGAACCTGTTTGAAGGAAAGGTGCACTGGTTTATGGAATGGTTTGGAGGATGACTAAAAATATCAGATCTCTGTGTATATTTAAGAGAAAGGTTAAAACTAGTTTTTTGAAGATATATGATCAAAGAAACTGCTGTTTGAGCTGATGTATTTTTCTTTTTTAGTATTGCTTTTATTTTACATTATATTTTGTTTAAAATATTTTGAGGATAAAAAGGAGCAGACTTCATAAGATTTATTCTTCTTCTGCTTCTTTTCATTTTGATTTGTGTATTATTTGTGTTTTATTGTAAACATTTTTTTGTATTTTAAATGAATGAATGAAAATGAAATGAAATGAAATGAAATTTTCTAACAGTTCTATCAAAAATTTCCTTTGGATGGGCAAACAGAAGCTGAGCCAAATGTGCATTTGTAGTTTCACCACAAGCTATCAGCTGTGTGAGGTGATGGATAAACCAGGAAAAACTCTCAGCAAAATCACCGATTACATAACGTAGCAAGTCTCCAAAACTTCCATTCGAAACGTGAAAAAAGTTTCAACACAAGCGCTGAAGTGCATTTACTGTAGCTGCTCGCTGTTCCAGTCTGAGCACTCACGTTTCCCTTCCAGGAAGCTCTCACTCTCTGATACGATAAAAGTGTCCAAATCAAGATTAAACAGTGGTTAATGTCGTATTAAGGGCTCCGTTTGGCTGCTAAGTCAATAATCACCTTTACTTGGAAGAACGCTATACCTTTAAAATATACATTGAAAAGTGATGCAGAGGACGATGTTTGTAGAGTTAAAGGCTGCAAGTTAAACTAATAGCTAACATTTTATGAATTCAATGAACAGAGCTGCATCATAAACCATGAGTTGGCTAAACTTTTATGGCTGACTATAAACTTTAGCTAACAAGCATGCACTGTGACAATCCCCCCCTTTCAACTGTTAGGATGATTTAATGTTGCAAACAGTGAGCTGATAGGTTTTTTTCTGTTTTATTGTATTTATAAGAAACAAAACCTGCTCATCGTCAGTCAACTGAAGAGAACACGGAGAAGCGCAGGTCCTTGGTATGTGATTAGCTTGTTGTGTTCCCTTTTCAAGCTGCCGAACAAAGATCAAAACAGTTTGATGAAGAAGTCAGATACAGGTGGTCCCCGACTTACGAGCGAGTTCCGTTCCTACGAGGTGCTCGTAACACGAAATCTCGTATGTCGGAACCCGAAACACGTGTCGCTCGTAAGTCCGGATTTTCGGTCGTAAGTCGGAAAATGTATGCTAGCGCTACTACGAACACCCATTTTTCAACACAAACGTACATACTGGTTCATCAAACATGCTCAGAACTTTGTTTACAAACGGTTAGCTAACACACTTTCATCTAAAAACACATACCAGTGCTGTATTTTCTGTATGTTCTGTACAACTTTACTGTTCGTTAGCCAGCTCGTAAGTCCGGAACCTCGCATGTCGATGTGCTCGTAAGTCGGGGACCACCTAGTTTGAAACATTCAAATTGAATCTTATTGAGTTTCTCTGTTCACCAGTATCATTTGTTACACTTTGATTATTTGTGATGGCGCTGCAGTGAACGCATCCCCACTTTTCTTTCATTTCCATTCTTATTCCCACTCTCCCCTGCACAGCTTTACCGGCAGCTCGAATTGGGGCATACAGCCCATATGCATGTGTGTGTGTGTGTGTGTGTGTGTGTGTGCAACATGATCCAGACCATTGCTTTCAGCACGGTGCACAGAATCCCCAGGGTTTTGAGAGAAGACAGAATTAAAGGGTGGGAGACAGAGAGAGATCTGACCTCGGTGGAGCCTTTCACCCACACATGCACGGTGTGGGAGTGAAGCGCTGAGTGGGCGAGACAGCTGTGGGATAGTGACATCATCTTCAGTTGCTGCCTTGTGCATTTGATCTGGCCAAAGAGAGAGATTGAAAGTGAAACATCAGACCGCTCTCTGGACCCACATCCCCTGCCAGAAAGCTGCACGGATGTCTGTGTGTGTGTAATCACATCTCTGTGTGTGTTGCAGGTATAAAAGCACCAATAAAACCACAACACCGATGCACACACACCTCATTCGTTCCGTCTGCCTCTTGTTGTCTCCCTCCCTGCTGATTGATGACTTGTGTATATTCAGTGTGGTAATCAGATCTCTTTCTTCCAGGGGCTGCTGTAAATACAGTCTGTCGGAGTGCCAGCCTGCCGGGGCGGACGAGCTGGCTGGGAAATGCTCCCCAGCCCACCATCATTCTGTGTGAGGCTCCTGAGGGCATGGAGCAGCACACCATGCCTCACTGCAACCAGCTCAGATCGCACCAGCAGAAGT